>OX578153.1:78302520-78592520 GCA_951213105.1 Amaurobius ferox
AGCAACATACAGAACAATCTTAGCAAATACAGCTAGATTTCAGACAGGGATACTATGTAATTGCGTAAACTTTGCCATTTTATGACTAGATTTTGACAAGCTAATTTATTTTAGAATGCTGATTGTTCCACAAAATTGTTAAATCTAGGCAGGGAATGTAAGAATCAGAGATCGAGATAACGCCTCTATATGCGTATTTCTCGCTATAAAATAAGCAAATACGCTTTATAAATAAAGTAATGCGTATTTTTACGCACCGCTTTTGTAGAGAAAAAAGAACATACATCAAAAGAACATACAATTCATGCATACATCAATTTGATGTACGCATGAATTTAGAGGATGGTAAGAACATCGTCTACGGAACATCAAATTGATGTATACGGAAAGTAGACTGCAGCAAGAGGATTGATTGATGGTGAAAGAGTGCAGTATCAGAGCAGGCGTTTATTACTAACCCAGAGTTTATTACTAATTTCAAGAACTGTTTTACATATTTTTGACATTCTTAAAATAAAAATTACTTTTTAATTTCGTTGCAGTTTTTGATGTTAACCATTGGGTTAATTGTACCCGCTGAATATTTTAATATGAATTTTGAGAAAGCTGTTCATTTATGGAAAAGCTAAAATCAATAAATGTTAAGATTTTAAAAGGAACAAGAAAGATCAATCATGCTTAAAGCATTGATTATGAAACACTTTCCAACTTCAATGCAATTTTATTTAAGACAGTCGAAAATGCAATACATTCCTCGGTAATATTTTAAAACTTATCATAATACTACATTAATTTATTATATTTGAAAAATTAAACCTTCATTGAAAAACATGAACTTCATTCAAATGACGGCATTGAAATAAAAATTGCCTGGTTTAAATATATCTGAAAAGCGATACATTCCACGGTAATATTTTTAAAACTATCATAATACTGCGATAATTTATTATATTTAAAAACTTCATCGAAAACAACTGAAATTAATTCAAATGACGTCATAGAAAAAATAAATAAAAAGAACGAATATGAGTCTGCAGGGAAAGACATGTGCTGTCCACATCAGAATTTTTAACAATATTACAACAATGATTTATAGAAGTGAACGGGGATTATTTTCAGGCCATTTCGAAAAAAATGTATGATCTATATTTAAAGATCCATCAAATTTTTGTCGAATAAAATGTTCAACAAATTTAAGCTGTGTACCAAATTTTAACTCTCTAGGACGTAGGAAAGTGCATTAAAAATGCCATCAAATAAATTTATCATGAAGAGTTATATAAAATTTAAAAAAATGAAAAATTGTTATCTACCAAATTTATTTTAAAAAGTGAAGCCACTCCCATATGCAAAACGTTTAAATAAATGGAGAGATATTTATTATATAATATATCTCTCTTTTCTTTCTGGAAGATATCCCAAAGTCAGAATTTAATTGAATTTGTTTTTTTCCCTATATTAAATAATTTTTAATTAAAAAACTACTTAACATATTTTACTGAATTTTTTTTTATATATTCTATGGGATAATGTGAATATTTTCTAAAAATTTCGAAGCAATTCGTGAATTTTAAATTTACTTAAAAAATGTTTGAAAAATTAGGTCCCATAGGGTTCAATGTATTTCATTTTTTCAACCCGGGTTCAATAAAAAACTAATTGGGTGATATTATTTATTTATATTCCCATAGGTCCTACAGACCGTCTGAACAACATACTAAAATTTCATTTTGATAAAGTCATTTTTACGGCAGTTATCGTGCTAACGGACAGACAGACAGACAGACAGACAGACAGACAGAATGAACAAAGTCATAAACACTTTTCAACTTTGTTGTAAAGTGTTAAAAATACAAATTATTTTACTTAATAGGTTTTTGATTATATTTTACCCTTGTTTGTTTACAACCATATGAAAAAAAAAGTCAAAAGTAAGATAACAATTTTAAGATATTTCATCATGAATTATATGATTAATTCTTTTTTATGAAAAAAACATTGTTAATTATACTATGGCGAATTTATAATTCAAGATTTCTACAAAAATGTGATCCTAAAAGTCCAAAATTCAGTAAACATTTTAAAACTCATTTCATAAAATTTATAAGGTATATTAATTGTTCTATCAGATATACAATGAATTTTGTTTATTAGCAGAAATAAAGAGTATAGTGCATTTTTTAAATATTTTTTCTTTCCACGTAGAAAAGTCAAATATTTATATCCCTGATCCTGTAATCTTTTTTTATACACAGTACAATAAATTTAATAAATACCTGGAAATATGAATTTAATTGTACATTTGTTAAAAATTAACTCCTCTGTAAAGCAAAATACACCTTCAAAACAAGTTAGGGGGCATATTTGCTCTTCTGGAAAAATTCTAGCTTGATCTCTGGTCAAAATTGACGATATTAATTATCTGCTAAACAAAGATATACTTAAAAGCAGAATATTAGAATTTTTCTTGTAAATTTTGTTTTATTAATTCAGTAATGATTAATATATTAGTATATCTCCGTTCATTTTTAACAAATTTCTATTCACACATGATTACTCAGTGAAACTGAGTAGCGTCATTTATGCTATTACAAATCCGCCTGTTTTAGGAAGGAATTCGTTTCACTTCATTATATTTATGCTTGTACTTGATCGTTGTTGATTATGCAGAAATGAGCTGAAAAGAATATACGCAAATAAGTAACAAAATATGAGGGAAAAGTGGTATTAATTTGGCCAAGAGCTTCTCGACCTCAAATTAGAGGGGCAATAACTAAAGTCTTCTCAAAACTGGGCAGTTAAGAGGAAGACTATTGGTCCGAAATTCAGAATGAGTTTTCGAAAGCGTGCCTGGATATGACATACATGAATCATTCAATTCTGACATTATTATAAAAATATGCCATAAAATGTAAACAGAAAGTGTTTTCAAAATATACTCCGGGTATATCTTACTTTTGTAATACCTTAATCATATGTAGAAGAAGTGCCACATCTGCTCATTCCGCCCTATGCCTTTCCGATTCTTAACAAATTACTTCTGTGGGAAAGGAAATAAGAAAAACAAAAGCAACACAAAAATGCAATATGTTAAACATCATCCATACTATATCTTTGAATATATTAGGGCTTATCTTAGGATTTCTTTACTTAGTAATATCAACAGCATGTTATATATTGCAATATCTGTGCGGTTGTATATCGCCTATGTAATTTTTACCTATGTAATTTTTATTCTAAACTGATGAATTGGTAGAAATATAATTAACTTCATATATTCTGAATATAGTTAAATTCTATTGACAATTTATAGACATTAAAATTGTTTGTGAATACTGGATTTGACATACGAATGTTTCATTTCGTATAATTTGAAATTACATGTGCAAGTATATATTATTTCATTCTTAACTTTTGAAGTTTAGTGCATATGTACTCCTCTAACATGGGCGCCCATAGGGGAGGTAAGATGTGCACTTGACCTTAAGATTTTCAAACAGATGGTCTCGCTCCTAATAACTATTTACGCGGCTATAAACACCTGAAGCAGTGATCAATGAAATATAGTGAAATAATCAATGGAATATAACGACATTGAAATAATATTTAGGTGTGGATTTCAAATTGGTATTTATTTTATTGTTTCAAGTGTAAATTTATTTGAATTTATATATAGACTGATAGGTTATAGGCGGCTGTTTTAGACGGTAGCTTGGACAACTCTCACTTAATCTCAAAATGAATAACATTGTTCTATCCCACCAAATTGCGAAAAATTATTAAAAGATAAATATTTTTTTATACTTTTCATGTATTTCGATATTATTTTAAAAGTAGAATTTATAAAATAAATGATTTCGTTGCATATTGAATATGAAAGTATTCCGTACTTGTTTATAGCGAGAAAACTCTGCCAAAAGTGGTAGCAACTAAATGAAAAAGACTTACCGAAAAATCGAGGACTGAAATGCTTCCAGAAATTATTGTTTGACTACGGGGAAACGGGTTAAAGTCGGTGCTGCGAGGGCACGAAAATGCACTGCGGTAGGTTTCTTATAAAATCGCCAATGCTTATTTTTTTCAACATATTGCTTGGATGTTTTGTAAAGACCTTTAATTACTATATATACTGCATATATTTGTACTATTACGTGCTGTTCTAGTTGCGTTCCACATCGCGGACCCCATCAGGTCTGTGGAATTATGTTGTATTCTATAAAACAAGCATTCATCTGGATAAAAAGAAATGCTCATTTAAAGAATAGAGAAATATTTGAATTTTGTACAATTTTTAAATGAAGCTCAAACAAAAATTAACAACATTTAAGCGCGAATTTTAACAGGGACAGTTTGGAATGCTTTTTATTGCAATTTATATTGCTAAAATATTCGTAAGATGTATTGAAATTTAAATTGTTATTTAATTTTCTTTTAATAAATATTTGAAGCATATTTTAATATTTACTAGCTAAAGTGCGTTCAGCAATAGATTAATTTCTTTGGCTGTCACTTTTTGAACTTTTACTTTTTTAGGAACAACAGCTAACGATTCTCGTGGACAAGAAATTTGCCAAAAATAAATGCGCAACAAACACTTAATGCGAGTAAAATCGCGAAAAGGAAAATCGTATTCTCAATGGGGCCGTTTTTGAGACAAGAAATAGATCTCACCCCAGTCTTAAGTGAGACACTTTCATGCTCAATATTTATGGCTGGTTGCAACAGCGAACAATGCTTCAGACCAAACGACGCCAGTTTTTACAACACTTTGACTCGAGAGGTCGATTAGGCCATAAACCTAAGAGGCTACATAGTGCGTAAAGCCACAATAGTGGGTAGAGATGTTTACCAATGGCAATATGTCTGGGCGCAGTACCCTAAATGCTACCAATCAGAACCGAAGAGGCGTGTCAGATCTCAGGCAAAAGAGGCGGCAACCAATAGATGAAGTAGTTAGTAAAGTCAGAAGTAAGAGTGAGGTTCTTTACGATAGTACGGAGGCAATGCAGATGAGAAGTCATGATGACTTCTACGAAGTCCAGAGGCAAATGTGAAACGACAATGTCCTGATTATAGGTTCCCGAAGTGTTCGAGAATACAATGACTAGATGCAGTTCGAGTAAAAAACCCAACACTTCGAGTTAAGGCCAGTACGATATATGCAGATGCAGGAATTGTGGTCAATGACCGAGCAGAAAATTAAGGTATGTGCCCATTAATAATTGTAACAGGTCTGTAATGCATTAAGGAATTATTGAGAAATGGTCTTACACTTGCTCTCTCTGCCGGAATGAAATGAATAATTGTGTACATAATTTAATAATTATTATACGTTGTTAATGAATGATTGTATTTGTAAATTTAACAATGGTGCAATTAATGGACTAGTATTATGTTAATAAATATTATTTTACAGAACTCGCGCTAAAGATAAAATTGAAGGGTTATCATTGGCGCGCAACGCAATGTGTAATAACGTTCTACGATGTACCATTTTACTGCCATGTTTAGATAAATCAATTTAATATGCTTTTGCATAATCCTCATATGATGGTTAAAGCGGTATTAGTAAATAATCAACGCAACTAAGAATAAATAAACTTTTTTGTTTTATTCTCAAAGGTGCGGTATTAATTGTAATCAACGCATTAATAATCTTTGAATAAATATAATCAATCTTAAGAATTTAATTAAAGTTATGCTAAAAGTTATGCTCTTTTGTGCACCACAACACCATCCTTACAGCGTATTTTAAAAAACAGATTTGATCCTTTCTTAACAGGACTTTTAGACGTTAAAACTCCGTAGGTAATTTGCTTCAAAATATTTATCGCAATTTTACATTTTCCACAATATAATGATGTGCTGTGTGTAGGAAAAGTATTGTGTTATAAATATTTAAAAAGCTCTACTTCCTGTTTCCCCACAAGGAGAAAACACCGTTTACAGGACTCAAATGCTGTTGAGTTAAAGTAGGGTTGCCGGAACTGAGCTATAGTTTAGTAATATGGGTGTTAGATTTGGAAAGATATCGCTAACTTGGCGACTGCTGACGAGTTTTCAAATTGGCTAGAATTTTCTAGATATATCTACTACTTTCGAAGATACCGCCCTGTTTCTAGAGATTTCTAACGAGAGCACAAAAGGAAAACGTTCATTTGGACAATGTGTAAGTAATACGAATCAAATGAACTGTAAAACACGCCATTGTTCTAAAATCAAATTCCGATGTATTGTGAATTACTTAAGCATTTGATTACTATTTTAATGCATGTGGAAGTTCTCCTCCGATCTTATAAAAGAGTTATATAGCGATTCACTGTCCATTGTTCGTGTTTACTCCTATGCTTGGGTGTTTTTAAAACTAAAAATGTTTTTATACAGAAATTCGGACGTTATGTATCCTGAGAGTACACCATTTATCTTTAGCGCAAGCATACATTTATTTTATCTTTAGCGCACATATACACCCAAGTACACCTGCGATCTTATAAAATGCAGTTCTCTTGCGAACTTATAAAAGAGTTATCTAGCGATTCGCTGTCCTTTGTTCGTGTTTACGCCCATGCTGGGGTGTTTTTAAAACTAAAAGTGTTTTTATACAGAAATTCGGACGTTTTGTATCCTGAGAGTACACCATTTATCTTTAGCGCAAGCATACATTTATTTTATCTTTTGCGCACGTATACCACCAGCCCGTACAGTCCATTTTATCTTTAGCGCATGCATACACCCAAGCATAATAAGTGCAAAACCGGTCCATGGACACTGTTATCTTCAAAGTGGAGTGTGAAAAACACCACACGACTGAACCGTAGGCTTACAGTAGCTATTTATCAGGCGGGGCAAAGTGGAGTGTGTGTCTTCCTTACTCCCCCTATAACTAGAATTAGGAGGTACTCTTCACGGGCATGAATTATTTAATTTTTTTTAACCTGGCTATGCACATATCATGTCGCTGGAATTAAAAACGCGCGAATTTGATTATATTGTTGTCAGGAAATAGCAAACTTGCTAACTCCAACGGTCATTCTGCCCATCGACGCCACTATATCTCTTTGATCGTCACTTTGGCAGGTATGCACAATCCAATTTAAAATCTCCACGCAATTTGCTTATGTCTGGATATTTCCACTTCAAAATTAACAAACAATTTTTAATTGTATTAATGAGAAAACTTGATGTGTTCTGGTAAGGACTCTCAAAGTCCTTCCTGGCACATGAGTCACGAATGCCGAAATGCGAAGCTTGAAGCAATTCAAAGAAGAACAATTGAAACAATTCAAAGAAACATTTCAACGATTCAAAGAAGGAATAAATAAAAACATGAAAAATCACTTTTCAAAATATTCGAGCAATTTCAGTCGATCCAGAATCATGGATTGGAGATCATTCCTCACATTTTAGCTTCCGGGTCAAAGAAAAAATTGAAAATTTTGAAAATTCGTTTTAAAAGTCACGATACAATTGGATTTAATAATTTTTATACAAATTGGTTTCTGAAAATTTGCGCCATTAATTTTTTATGCCTAAATTCGAATTAGGTTTTGGTATTCATAATTTTTATTGATTTGCTGTCCGATTTAGTCACAACTATCAATTATGAATGCACGTGACGAGGGTGAAATGTCCAGTAACATATACATAATATGAGACATTAAAGTTGTGGAACGGTTTGTTCATTTAGCATGCTAAACTTTCGAGTCTGCGGAGAGAAATTGCTTTAAACTATCGAGACTTTAGTAACGTTCAATTATGAAGCAGTTCAACACAGTAACAACGTACCTACATCGGTAACATCATTTTGCAGTAGTATTTTGTATGTAAACCTGATTTTATTCGTTTCTCAAAGTTTGAAATTTACGCTTTCAGATGTAACAAAGAATATATTACTTAATTGGAGTATGTTTTATTTTATTGACTTGATAGATCTTTCAAACAACTGTAACGAAATCATCAACGATTTAGAAGAAATAGCGGAATGTCGTAGCCGAACCTAATTTTTCATACAATTATGTTTTTTATTTTGTCTGAAGATCTGTTTGTGCATTTTACATAAATGTCATATATTGTGTATTTGCTTCATATCATTTGTGTTATGTAAATGAGATTAGAACATTCTTCGCAAACACTTTCTTTTCTGCGTATAGCATTCTTTAAGAAATCCTAAACTGCCTGTCGTTATCGAACATGTGCTTCTTCCATCTGATACATTCCTTCCGAACCTTAATAAATATGTTGAACCTGAAAGGAAATGAAAAAATAGAAGCGATACAAAAAGGCGACATGTCAAACATCACCTATGAGTTATCACGACCCTAGTGAATAGATATATTAAAACCGTGAATCTTTATATGATGTGGTCGAGATTGTATATATATCAGATTAAATGTGAGCAAATCAGAAATATATGTTTCTATACCTTGATTATGGTCGATTGTGATTTTTAAGCAGTAAAATCATTATACGTGATTATCAAAAAAGACAGAAGAAGTGAAAGAAATTTATATAATTGATCAATCACGCATATATAATTAAAAGAGTCACAATAAACCTATCTTGTGGTCTGCATTGCACAAATACTAGTATGTCTTCAACTAGAACAAAAAAAAAATTTACAAAGCAAAAAAAATATGAAAATATCATATTTTCTTCTTTTTCAGGATAAAAGAAAAGTCTGTATATTCAATGAAATAATACCAGAATAAATTATATCTGCAATATTACAGGTTTTATTCTTTACACGTAGATATAGTATCAGATGCATCGTAAATCATTAAATTTGTGTTTTCGTCATTCAAACTCTGCGTCTGGACGAGATACATTTAAGCATAAACTCTTAATTTTACATATAAAAACATATTTTAGCATAAATCTGTTTTGAAGAAAATTCGCAGATACTCAGAAAACACAGAAGCATTCCCAAGCATTATCTTGTACAGCATAAAGAAAACATAACTGGTATGTTTATTTAATTAGGTTGGACAATCTTCATTTCTCACTACACCTGTCTCAAGGAATTTTCTACCATATGTTGTCAGAACGCGATTCCTGAACATCAGTTCACTTTTTGTTTGACATTTTTCTTGGAACCTTAATAAATGCATTCAATAAAGGATCTAAAATTATTATTCTAAGTCAATGAGAAAAGTAGAAAATCAAAACACGAAAATGCAATATGTTAAATATTGCTTCTAACTTATTACGTCTCTAGCGAATATATTAAGAATTTTCTGGAGATTTTTAAAATTTTGTCATATCCATATGTCATCCTATTTTCAATCGTCATGCAAGGTTAGCGCACTTTATGTACAAGTTTTATTAATTTATTTTCTTATTATTCCCTGTGAGAAATTGTATTTTGAGGGGGGAATATTGCAAAGTGCAAGAATGCAATTCAATAACATGTACTCAAAACTTTTAATCTGCAACTTTTAAAAACTAATCATTGTCAAGATTTAAAGCATAATGAAAACAGTCACCAATTCGAACATTTTAAAATGCTCGCATGAAAGTTATTACCAAACATACATCTAAAAATGTTAAGTAGTGTAAGTAAGTAAGGGATGTACAGTAACGACAGACCTAGGTATTTGCTGAAAAATAGTATACGATTTGTGAAATTTTGGTGTAAGAATTAACTATAGGGTTCGAATAAAATAATTTTAGATCCTTTAGCAAAAATTTAAGATGTTCTCGAAATTAACTCTCAAATAAAACTAGATAAAAAAAGTCCCAGTTCATGCATTTAGCCAAGCATGACATCTGACATCCCAAAAATACGTTTCACGAATCTGGAAATAAATGATTTTATAAGTCATTTGTTTCTTCACAATATGTACCCTGACCTCCAATTTTATCACAGAAATGCTATTTTTACAGTATGATAAAATTTATCTGTATTTTTTAACACTGATTCAAACATATCTGTATAATAACTTTGAGTTAATTTATCTCACAATGAATACAATTTCTACTTGTGAGAATACAAACTTTCTTATTTCATTGATAAAACGCGTATGAAAATATAGTGGTTACAATCGTTTTAAGACTGTTATGATAGCCTCCTATGAGGTCATAAAAGCAGTGTGCATTTTATCTGGAGAAGATCTGATTTAGGTCCAAACCGATACCCTTACACAACTTCTGGTAGGTAGGATGATCTGGGTCTAACAAGCAAACAAAATAAATTAAAGGAAAACATCATTTCGATTTTTTTGACGATGTTGTCTAGCTTATCTTTGAGTTTGACCCATCCTGGAAAAGTTATATGTGAGCCCATGACTTTGAATAATTGTAAACTTTCCCTTGTGAACTCGTTATAATTGTGCGCTCTTCCATGGTACATGGTAACGATAATATTGTTCGTAAAAATTTTCAGTGTATGCAACATGGCAATTACGAACTTAGCAAGGTCAAGTTGACGTTTCTGTTCTGAACATTTTTAAAGAATATTTTGTTTAAAGTCATAATTTTATAGATGTTTTTATGTGTTCGTTGTGCTAGGATGATAGAGTGCGACCAAGAGGCAACATATGCAGATGTTGATGTTTGCCGCGAAACAAAGCGCGGACATCTAGTCGCAGATTTTGGCATTCTTGGCCCGGAAAGTTATGGCCCCAATAAATAAACATTACACATATTGTAGGTGTGATAATCTGGGATCCAGACATAAACCATGTTTCACTGAAAACTGAAAGAACCAATGGTGCAAAAATACGACCTCGCACCAAGGATCACCAACATGGGCAAGGAGGGCTTATTATAATACAAGGCCAGATGATGATGCGTCTACAAGAAGGGTGATACCGATAATGATTCAGTGGAGTATTCAAGTTTAATTCAGAATCACGGAAGTCAATTATTGACAGCGTTGATGTTCAGGATGATTCAGAGAGGGTCAGTATTCAAGTGATTCAGACGCTTGCGGTGTCAGTAGTCAGAATGTAAGAGACAGTTAACGAAATCGTAATAGAGCGTTTGTAGAAGTTGTTATAAAAAATTTGATGTCTGACTTCGAATGTAAGAAGGAGTATTGGAGCATTCGTGACATCCATTCTAAGCAACCGATCATCGAAATGGGACCAAAATACAAAGGAATGTGCCATTCGTCATCATATAAGGTTTATGTTTAATCGTTCGAATAAGATTAAAAATATACCTGGTTTCACACGAGTTACTTTTTCTTCCTTAAGCGTTTTTTTAATAGATTGATGTAATTTTAACTATGATAATAATATAATTGTGAATAAATACTAATTTGTTTTAAAAGTTGAAACATGTGGAGTTTAATGAGTAGTTTTTTTTTATTCAACCATTATGATAAGGGACTCGTACAAAGAAGTAATGGTGGATTTATGCAATTAAGATTAATATATTTAATTCACCATCACTCTCAAATATCATCTATAAGGTACAAGGAAAATATAAAATATCCGTTTACAGGACTAGGTGGACCAAGCTGCATTTCTCACTACACCTCTATGGAATTTTTGGACCATATGTTGCCAAAACATCATTTCCGAACAGCAGTTTTTTTTATGGGACATTTTCTTGGAACTTTTATAAATGCATTCGATCTAAAAGGAAATGAAAAAAAAAGTAAAAAATCAAGACACGAAAATGCAATATGTTAAACATCTCTTCCAGCGCATTAAAACTCTAGTGAATATATTAAGTATTTTCTGGAGTTTTCTTAAATTTTGTCATATCCATATGTCATTCTATGTTGGGTCTTCATAAGGTTGGCACACTTTATACACGGGGTTTACTAGTTTATTTAAAATGTATTTTCTTAATATTTCACATAAAATGTCGTATTTTGAAGGCAAATACTGTAAAGTGCAAGAATGCAATTTTTACTTTCCTTATATACATAGTATAATGTATAAGGAAAGTATTATAACGGGTTCGAAAACTCGAATTCGAATTTACGGCAGGAGAGCACGTTTCAAGCATCCCTGGTCACGAATCGAACATTTTTATGTGTGTGTGTGTGAGTGTGTGTGGACACGATACCTCAAAAACGAATGGAGATATCCGAATGAAATTTGGTACAAAAATTACAATCCGTAAATACTGGAAGAATATTGTTTTTAAACACAATCAAATGTTCAGAATTCCTCTAAATTTTCGAGTGAACCTTTGAACAAAATCATAAAAAATCAAAACTTTAATAAAGTTACGCAAATAGACATTTCTTATGTAATTTTTCGTTAGAAAACGACCGGCATAAACTTTAGAACGCTAGCATGAGCCGTGCTCGCAATATTGCACATTTCTCAAATAAATATATCAAAATAATCCCATAAATTAAAAACAAAATATTAATTGTTGAGAAGCATGTTCACTTTTCATATATAATATCAAGCGATAAATTTAGTGACATCATTCTCATGTATCTAGCTAGTTTCATCCATGAGAAAATATACTTTGAGTAATACTTTTGTATTTAAACGTCAATAGTCATTTATCTGTTATAAGAATAACTTATTTCTCCGTCCATAAAGATTGGTGAGATATTGGCGACGAATTTTATGGAATGTCGCCAACTTGGCGACTTTTTAAATGTTGCCAAATTAACGAAAATCTAGTCAAATGCATGAAAATGACTAAATCAATGGAAATGACGACTCATTGACGAAAATTCAATATCGTTGAAAAAACATAAGTATCTACATAAGAATAACCTATTTTTTTACTGTAAAAGTAGTAAATTCATTGCATTTTAACATGTATTTAAGTTTTAATCTGACAAATTCTTAAATTAATCCCTTTCAAGATTTAAAGCATAATAAATTCCACGTATTCGAACATTTAAAATACTCACCTGCAATTGATTACTTAACACATATACACGTTGAATTGGCCAACGGCCCTACCGTGGTGAAAACACCGGTTCTCGTTAGATTACCGAAGACAAGCAGCATCGGGCGCGGTTAGTACTTGAGTGGCTGATCACCTGGGAACACTACTTGCTGTTGGCACATTTCGGGCGCGGTAGCCCGGTGGTTTGCGCGCTGGATTTGCACGCTGCCACAACTGCCGCCGTGTTCGTGCGGAGTACGATCACGTTAAACATGTCGGTCCGTACGTCTTTTCGAGAGGTTGGCGGTAGGAGAAGGAGGGTGCGGTCCCTGTGGATGCCTCTCCTACTGGGTTCCGGGCTAAATTGGGTGGCAGTTCCCGGCCGTCCAAACGGTTACCTTACACTTTTCAGGTAGGTCGGACGGTCTGGGTTTCAACAACAACA
Organism: Amaurobius ferox; assembly: GCA_951213105.1. Taxonomy (NCBI): domain Eukaryota; kingdom Metazoa; phylum Arthropoda; class Arachnida; order Araneae; family Amaurobiidae; genus Amaurobius; species Amaurobius ferox. The sequence goes on from OX578153.1 coordinate 78,315,773, forward strand.
TATACATTGAATGGTGTACTGTAAAGTGAGACCAAAAAATATACTCAGAAAAATCAGTATACAATTTGCATAATTTAGTTGTGTGAAGTAAATATAGCGATCGAATAAAATACATTTTAGCTCCTGTAGCAGAAATTTAAGATGTTCGTGAAATTAACTTTCAGATTATAGTAGATAAAAGATATGTGGTAAGATTCCAATGTATTGACAAACTCATACAAATTTTAAACACGAAATTCTTAAAATATAGAATAACAGAATTTTTCTGGTAATTGTATTTTCTTTTAATATTTAATAAGGATTTGACCATCAGTTTAATCATGTTCATATTTACAAAATTCTAATTGCAAAGAATTATGGTGAAGCAACTTCTGCCTTATAACACGGCGTTGCGTGTTATATGCTATTACAAAGCGTCTGTTATATAACAGAAGTATTTTCACTTCATTCAATTTATGCTTGAATGTCAAGAGTGTTTAGTATCGGTATATGAATTAAAAAAAAAAAGAATGTGCTCAAATGGGTAACAAAATATGAGAAAAGTGGTTTTATGTGGCCAAGAGTATTCCGACCTCAAATTAGAGGGATGAAAACTTGAGTTTCCTTAAAGTAGTTAAGTGGAAGATTATTGGTTCGGAATTCAGAATGAACTTTCGAGGACCTACCTGGATATAACATATAGAAATTATTCAAATCTGACATTTTTATAAAAATATGCAATATAATGTAAAAAGAAAGTGCTTTCAAAATATACTTCTGTGTATGCCTCAATTTTGTTATACTTTAATCATATGTAGAGCGAAGTGCCACGTCTGCTCATTCCGTCTTACTCCTTTCAGATCCTTAATTATTTCTGCGTGAAAGGCAATAAGAACAAAACAACAACACGAAATTACGATATTCTAAGAATCATCCACAACATATCACCATATCACTAATCTCAAGTTTTCTTATTTAATAATATCAAGATACCACGTCTATAATAATATCTCTGCAATTATGTGCTATATATGTAATTTCCTGTTATTATTAAACGTGAAATATCTAGATACACATTTGTTACTTTCCTTATATACATAATGTATAAGGAAAGTATTGTGACGGGGTCGAAAATTCGAATTCGAGTTTTCGACGGGAGAGCACGTTTCAAGCATCCCTGTTCACGAATCAAACATTTTTGAAGTGATGTCTGTGTGTGTGTATGTGTGTGTGTGTGTGTGTGTGTGTGTGTGTGTGTGTGTGTGTGTGTGTGTATGTGTGTGTGTGTGTGTGTGTGTGTGTGAAAGTATGTGTGTGTGTGTGTGTGTGTGTGTCAGTGAATCTGTGGAGACGATAACTGACGAACGAATGGACCGATTCGAACCAAATTTGGTACAAAAATCACAATCCATAAACACTGGAAGCCTGTTGTTTTTATATGGAATCGAATGTTCAGAACCCCCCTAAATTTTCGAATGAAATTTTTAAAAAATCGTCAAAAAATCAAAACCGCTAATAAAGTTACGCAAATAGACATTTCTTATGTAATTTTTCATTAGGAAACGATTGGCATAAATTTTAGAACGCTAACATGAACCGTTCTCGAGATATTGTACATTTTTAAAAAAAATTATGAAAAAGTCACATAAAAAAAAAATCCTATTGAGAAACATGTTCTTTTTTCATATGTAATACTATGCGATAAATTGAATGACATCATTCTCGTGGATCTAGCTCGTTCCATTCATGAAAAAATATTCTTTGAATAATACTTTTGTATTTTAACGCCAATAGTCATTTATCTGCTGTAAGAATAACTTTTCTCTTAGTGCATAACGCTTGGCGAGATTTTGGCGACGAATTTGGCGGAATGTCGCCAACTTGGCGACTTTTTTGAAATGTTGCCAAATTAATGAAAATCTCGCCAAATGGATAAAAATGATGCTAAATCAATGAAAATGACGACTAATTGTAGAAAATTCAATAACTTGGAAAGAATATTAGTATCTACTATGAGAAAAACCTACTTTTTTACTGTAAAAGTAGTAAATTCATTACATTATATAAGGAAAGTCATGTGTTGCCCACATCAGATTTTTTTTATCTAAAATGATGAATTGGTAGAAATATAGTTAACTTCATTTCTGCGGAGATTTGTAAAAATCTGTTCACAATTTATAGACATTAAAATTACTTGTGCATGCTGTATTTTAAATACGAAAGTTTTCTTTGTGTATATGGCTGAAATTAAATATGTAAGAATATATCATTGCAATTGACAACGTTTCATAAAATCATAGAATAAATCTTGAAAAAGTGATAAATACTGTTTCAAAAGAAGACAAAAGGAAAACTGAAGTTCCACAATCCATTGCAAAGAAAAGCAATAAAACACAATTTAAAAATCATCTGAAAGTTCTAGTGATTCTGACAGTGATATTGAAGTATATAATTATAGTCAAACACAATACACTGAAACTGATGATATTCTACAGTATTACCCTAATATATGAATACTGAACTAAGGGTTGGTGATCATATTTTTGTAAAATCTCTTTAGGGAATAAAACAATTCATTGTATTTTCTTAGTAAACAAAGTAATTTAAGGGAATTATAATTTCATGTGATTCATGCAACAAATGTCTAATTAAGATGCGTTTAATTTTCCTTGACATATCGATGCATCTGCCATTAGTAATCAAGATATTGTTGCGGCGAAAACTGTTATTTAGATATTTAGATTAAATTAAATAAATAACTCGGGTTCCAGACGGTAATAGTGTTGAAGACCCAGACCACACCACTGACCCAGGGTTTTACAGCAGGGAGATCGTAATAGTGTGTACAAAATCATGCTTCAGGCCAAATAACTCACTTTGTTTTTGTTAATATTTCTTGTAATAAGACTATCGAAATTTAAAATGTAATATCATACTGAAATTCATTTCTTGCGTTTAGATGCTAAATAAGTTGTTCTTTAATAACGAGCATGAATAATTTTCATATTTCTTACAAAATACAGACATTGTAAGTGCCCCATAGTTTGAATCATTGTACCTCAGTCTGGGGGTACGCACACTGTCCCACTTTAACACTTGCCATGTAAAATTTCTAGAGCAAAATATGAGTCTAAATATTGTTTTTAACTATAACATACATCTGTAAACACCCGCGGAAACAGTGATAAAAAAATATAGCGAAATGATCAAAGACATATAACGAAATTGAAATAACATTTAAAAGTGAATTTCAAATTGGCATTTACACTGCTGTTTCAAGTGTAAATTTAATTTAATTTTATTTTATTTAATGACCGATAGGTTATAGGTGGATTTTTTAGACAGCATCCATTTGGACGACCCATAATATAGCTCAAAACAGATAACATTATTTATCTCACCAAAGTGTGAAAATTTAAAAAATTATATATTTTTGTGCACTTTTCATATATGTCGATAATATTCTAAAAGTAAATTTTATATAATAAATGATTTCCTTATGTCAGTTGTCAATGCTAAATCTTGTTGTAGTTATATCCGGTGAGCTTTACAAAAATTAGTATTAGCTAAATGAAAACGAAAGCACAAAAAATTCGAGAACAGCTGTGTCAACAGATAACATTGCTTCACTATGGCGAAATGCATAACCTCGGTACTGCGATGACATGCAAATTAACTGCCCTGGGTTCCTTAAAACTTCGCAATTGCTTATTTTTGCAGCAGGCTACTTCGCCATTTTGTAAATTCATTTAATCATTATATATACTGCATAAATCTGTAATCCTGAGGCGCCATCCACTCTGTAAAATAATGTTATATTCCATGAAACCAACACTCTTCTCAATAAAAACATATTTTTAAAAAGAGAAACAAATACATTTATTTGAATGTTCTACAATTCAATTTCTAAATGAAGTTCAAACACAAATTAACAAAATTTAAGCGTTAAAAATGCTTGTGTATGCTGTATTTGAAATATTAAGTTTCATTGTGTATATGTTTGAAATTAGATACGCAAACGTATATCATTCCGTTCATACCTTTTGAAGTTTAGTGTATATGTATTCCTCTAACATGATGTTCGTCTATAGGGGAGGCCAAAGGTACACTTGAACCGCTCTGAACGTCAGAGATCATTAAGGGCGATATAAATTAAATATGTTCACAATAAAAAATTCCCCCACTGGGTTCCGGTCTAAATTGGGTGGCACTTCCCGGCCGTCCATACAGTTACCTTACACCTTTCTGGTAGGTCGGACGGTCTGGGTCTCAACAACAACAATAAAAAATTGGATGTGGCAGCTCAGTGGTTAAGGCACTGGGATTAATCACAAACGACTCGACTGCGACTCCTAGCTCCGTCCAATCTGTCCCCATATTCACATGTTGTATGGTCGTGTTAAATATGTGTGTTCATATGTCTTTCTAAGAGGCTAGTTGTGAGGAAATGAGAATAAGGTCCCTTTAGGTGCCTCCCCATTTTGTTCCGTTTCAAATTGGGTGGAACTTTCCTGACTGTCCAAACAGATACCCTTGCAACCCTTCTCGTAGGTAGGATGGCCTGGGTCGAACAAACAAACAAAATAAATTAAAGAAAAATATCATTTCGATTTTTTGACGATGTCATCTGGTTTATCCTTGAGTTTGACCCATACTTGAAAAGTTCTATGTGACCCCATGACTTCGAATAATTGTAAAATCTCCCTTGTGAACTCATTATAATTGTGGACTCTTTCTTGGTACATGGTAACGATAAAACGATAATGTTGTTCATAAAAACTTTTAGTGTATGCATCATAATAATTATGAACATGGCAAGGTCAAGTTGAACGTTTCCGTTCGGATTATTTTTAAAGAATATTTTGTTTAAAGTCATAATATATGTTTTTATGTGTTCGTTGTGTATGGGGGAGAGCATGAGTCCATGAGGCAACTTATGCAGATGTTGATGTTTGGGACGAAACAAGGCGCGGACATCTAGTCACCGTTTTTGAAAGTCTTGGCCTGGAAAGTTATGATAATAATAAATAAACATTAATAAACATTACACAAATAATTAAACATTACATAATAAATAAACATTAATAACCCCAATAAATAAACATTACACAAATTGTAAGTGTGGTTAGGTCATAAAAATAAACTAGGATCAAGACATAAACCAAGATTCATTGAAAACTGAAAGAACCAATAATGCAAAGATACGACCTCGCACAATGTGGGCAAGGAGGGAGAATCATAACCCGAGGTCAAATGATGATACGTCTACAAGAAGGAAGATCACCGAATATTATTCAATGGAATATTCATGGTTAATTCAGAATCACGGAAGTCAGAAATTGACAGTGTTGATATTCAGGATGATTCAGAGAGAATCATTATTTAAGTGATTCAGGTAATTGTGATGTCAGTAGTCGGAAGGTATGAGACAGATAATGATAAGAAGTATCGGAGCGTTGGTGATATCAATTCTAAGCAACAGACCATCAAAACGAGGCCAAAATACAAAGGTATGTGCCAATCGTCATGCATATAAGGTCAATCTTTGATCGTTCTAATGTGATTAAAAAAAGATCTGGTCTCACACAAGTTGTTTTTTTCCTCCTTAAGCGTTTTTTTTTAGATTAATGTAATTTTAACTATAATAATAAAATGAGTGTGAATAAATACTAATTTGTTTTAAAAGTAGAAAAATGTGGAGCTTAATGAGTAGTGTTTTTGATTCAACTATTATGATAATGCACTCCTGCAAAGAAGCAATGGGGGGTTTATGCAATTAAGATTAATATATTTAATTCACCATCACTCTCAAACATCATCTAGAAGGTACAACAAAAACATAAAATATCCGATTACACGACTATGTGGTACAGACTTCATTTCTCACTACATCTTCTTTAGCTGTGTTTTATTGGGGGGGGGGGGGTATTTTAGGCAGCAACACCTAACGTTGCTCATTTACAAGAAATCCGCGAACAATAAATGCTCAACAAAATTGCAAGACGGGCGATAGTATTTTTAATAGAGACGGCTTTCACTGTAGACATACAAGGCAAATGGTAACGGCTCGCAATGATTAAAGGACTTTTTCCATTGCATCATCCACATGTCGTACATATAAAAAAAACTTTGATCCATTCCTAACAGAACTTTCAGACATGAAAACTCAGCTATGCGTCCATAGGTAATTTGTTTCACAATATTTATTGCAATTTTACATTTTCCACAATGTAATGACATGCTATGTGTAGGAAAATTAGTATATAATGAATATATAAAAAGTTCGACTTCTCGTTTTCCCACTATACGAAAACCCTGTACAGGAATCCTATGCTATTACGTTATAATAGGGTTGCCGGGACTTGGTTATAATTTCGTATTATGAGCGTGAGAATTGACGAAATATCGCTAACTTGAAGACTTTTGAAGAGAATCTAAATTGGATAGAATTTCCTAGAAATATCAATTTGTTTCTAAGATACTATCCTGTTCAGAACTTTTACAGGAACCCGTTTCCATTACGGTAAAGTAGGGTTGAAGGCATTTGTCCGTAATTTCGCATTATGGGTGTTAGATTTGGCGACATATCGCTAATTTGACGACTTTTGACGAGTATCCAAATTGACTGACATTTTCTAGAAATATCCGCTTGTTTTTAAAATACCACCTTGTTTCTAGAAATTTCTATGGGTAGCATATTAGGAAATCGTTCACTTGGACAGTGTGGACGTAATGTGGGTCAAAGTGAATAGTCAAATACGGTGTTCTGAGAAAATGTTAGGATGTATTAAGAATGACATAATATATTTTTAATTATTTTGTACCTGACAATTCTGTTATCTACAAATATATTTATTGAGCTCTTCACTATTTCTTTTTTGTGTTTACGCTTTGTTTCTTCTTCTGACTTTTTCTTTATCATGGGAGTTCATCGATGCATATTAAGTACAAAACTAGTCCATAGATACTGCTATCTGCAATGGGAATGTCTTCCTTATTTACCTTATAGCAAGGCTCAAAGTGTACACGTCCCAGTCATGACTGACTTAATTACATTTTGCTGCCTGGTTCTGCGTATATGATGCGACGGATATATCAAATGCCTCGCATTCTGCTCTCGGATTTCCAGAAGAGACCGAAATTGTAAACTGCAACTGTCGTTCTGCTTAGCGATGGCAATAATTATCTTTGAGTGTCTGTATGAAAAGCACAATTAATAATCTGCGTGCAAATTTTTTATGACTGAATATTGCCACTTCAAAATTAACAAATAATTTACGTTTTAAAAAAACGGAAACTTGATGTGTTTCGACAATGACTCACAAAGTCCTCCCTGGTCCGTGGAGTCACGAAATGTAGTTCTTGAGTTCTAAGGAGATAACGACCTTGTTAACTGTAACTGTCATTCTGTATAGCGAAGTCATTAAATCTCTTTGAGAGTCAGTGGGGAAGGTATTAAAAGCACAATTTAAAATATACGTGCAAATTGTTTACGTCTGGATATTGCCACTTCAAAACAAACAAATGTTATTGCAAGAATACGAAAACTTGTTGTGTTTTGTTAACGACCCTCAAAGTCTTTCCTGGCCAGTGCCGAAAATCAAAGCTCGACAACGTAAAGCTGACAAATTTTTGATTGGCTTTCGGGCTGAGTACCCAAACTCAAATCAAATAACCTTAGCTAAAATCTTGGGTTATGCCGTATGGTGTTGTTGTTGAGACCCAGATCGTCCTACCTACCTGAAAGGTGTAAAGTAACCGTTTAGACGGACGGGAAGTGCCACCCAATTTATACCGGAACCCAGTGGAGGAGGCATCCACAGGAACCGTACCCTCCTTCCTCTACCACCAACCTCTCGGAAGGACTTACGGACCCACATGCTTAACGTGATCGAGCTGCTCATGAACACGGCGGCAGTTGTGGCAGCGCGCAAATCCAGCGTGCCAACCACCGGGATACCGTGCCGAAATGCAAAGCTCGACAACTTCAAGTTGATAAATTTTTGATTGGCTTTCGGGCTGAGTCCCCAACTCAAATCAAATAAACTTGGCTAAATTCTTGGCTTATGTCGTATGGTGTGCCTCAGCTACAAGCCACAGGGAAAGATCTAAAATATAACACACTCCAATTAGGGGTGGCAGAACAGAAGTAGTTTAAACAATCACAAAAACACTACGTTTATTTATCTAGCACTTTCAACTTTAGCTTGATCTTGTTTTCAGACTCATTAGGCATTCAATTGGCTTCAGATCGACGATTCAAATCGACGATTCACTTTTCAATATAATCGAGTACTTACACTCGATCCAGAATTTTGGTTTGTGTATCATTCCAGTCATCTTATTTTCCAGCTCAACGAGAAAACTGAAAATTTCGCAAATTCAAGTTAAAGGTCACGATACAAAAGAATTTAAAAAAATTGTACAAATTTGCTACAGAAAAAATTGCGCCATGTCATTTTGATGTTTAAATTTGAAATATATTTTGTTATTCAGAATTTTTATCGATTTAGTGTCAGATTTAGTCACAACTAGCCATTAAGAATGCACGAGGCGCTATTGAAGTATCTATTATAACGTTTGCTCAATGCCAACCTACCATGCCAACCTTTCGGATCTGCAACTGAAATACCAGTTTACAGTTGTATTTTGTGTTTAAGCAGGATTTTATTCAATATTCAAGGTTTGGAAGTTTATGTTCCCAGGCGTAACAAAATATACATATTACAAATTTTAATTATTTTTTCATTAATAAACAGCCATTTTTGTTGATATATGCGATATATGTCATTTAACCTTAACGGACACTTAAAGATTTTATCTTATGCTAAAGAATAGTTTTTTTGGTTAATAGAATATTATGTAAGTCTTTGAAAACTCAGGAAAAATTATTTGATATTTGCTTTTTTCTAATTGCGTCTATTCAATCACTTCAAACCTTCAGTATATGCGATATATGTCATTTAACCTTAACGGACACTTAAAGATTTTATCTTATGCTAAAGAATAGTTTTTTTGGATAATAGAATATTATGTAAGTCTTTGAAAACTCAGGAAAAATTATTTGATATTTGAGATAATGTTATTAGTTTTCAAATTAATAGTAAAATTACGATAGGAAATATATTTCGAAGTTGTTCCGGCACAACAAGATATCAGTATAAATCTATGTGTTATACTGATATGCAACCACAACTTTTATACGACGACGAAACATCAAAATATGAAATTAACGTATTTTTCATATATTTTCACTGCACACTACCACAGATCCTGATTTTCTCCAGCTATATTCGAAAATTCTATTTCCTGAGGAGTTTGAACAGACAACTTGTACGAAAGCAGAGCCCGTCAATTCCCTAAATGATAAGCAACAGTTTTGCATTGTTCAAGATTCCTCATAGACATTTTTTCTAATTGCGTCTATTCAATCACTTCAAACCTTCAGGTAACGATAAAACGATTGAGAAAAATTATCAGCATGTCGTGTCCAAAATAAAGTTTTTCCTCTGTTTATATTGCCATTATGAATTTTATTTTGGCAGCAGTTCTGTTTGTACATTTTATATTATTGCCATATATTATAAATGTATTTGCTTCATATCCTTTGTATTATGTAAATGAGATTAGAACATTTTCTTACACACTTCCCTTTCTGTATATAACATTCTTTAGGAAATTCTGGACCATCTGCCATTATCGAATATATGCGTCTTCCGTATGATATCTACTTTCGGAATCTTAATAAATATGCTGAGTCTGAAAGAAAATAAAAAAACGAAGCGATACTAAAAGGCAATATGCAAAATATCACCTATGAGTTATCACGACTCTCGTGAATATATATATTAAAACCGTAAAGTATTATATGATGCGGTTGAGTTGGTATATGAATAAGCTTAAGTGAGAACAAATCAGAAATCTATGGCACTATACACTGATTCTGATCGATTGTGAAATTTAAACTTTAAAATCATAATTTTGTATCAGACATGAAAGTTTTACGTACATTTATTTGATTGATCAATCACGCATCTGCATTTAAATTGGAGTGGAAACTGCATTCAATAAATATGTCTATTGCTGGGCATTCCATAAATACGAGTATGTCATTAACTAAAACAAAAAAGCAAATTTGCAAGGCAAAATATAATAAAAGAAAATGTCTTCTTTTTTCAGGATAAAATAGAAGTATCTATATTTAATAAAATAATATCAGGAAAATTTATATCTGAAATATTATATGTATTATTGTTCATAAATAAAAATTGACCCATACTTTTGATAAAAAAAAGTGGTGTTTTCACTATGCAAACACCGCCTCTGGTAGGTTTAAAATATTAAGTTTTACGAAACAAATCCGTCGCATGTATATTTTTACGAAACACATTCATTGCACGTATGCAACATTAATTTTATTTCAGAGATATTTTCGTAATTGACTGTATTTTTAAGCTGTATACCACTTTTATGTGATAAAATACATGTGCACAAAAATACTTACTTTCACATATAAAAATATATTTTTACATAATCCTGTTTGTTCTACCTGAAGAAATTCCGCATATACTCAGAAAACAAAAAAACACTCCCAAACGTCATCTTGAATTGTACAAAGAATATATAAAATATAAATTGTATGTTTACTCGACTAGATAGTACAGACTACATTTCACACTACACCTGTTTAGCGTAATTTTAGGACCATATTTTACCGAGACGTCATTTCCGAACTTCAGTTTTTCTTCTTACATTTCTCTCGGAATCTTAATAAATGCATTCAATCTAAAAGAAAGTGAAAAAAAGCAAAAATCAAGTGAAAAAATGCAATATGATAAACATATCTTTCAACGCATTACGATTCCAGTGAATATATTAAGGATTTTCTGGAGATTTTTGACAATTTGTCATATCCTTATGTCATCCTATTCTGGCTTTTCATGCAAAGGCAGCGCACTTTACATACAAGTTTTATTAATTTACATTCTTATTATTGAGACGGAATACTATAAATTATTCCAATATACCTTCAGTTTTATCGTAGAAATAACCTTTATGCACTTTTGTATCATAAAATTCATCTGTATTTTGTATCAGTGATGCAAAAATATACATATGTATAATGGCACTAAGTAAATTTATCTCGCAATGAATAGAACTTCTACTTGTGAGAATATTAATTTTTTACTTCCTTGATTGAAAGCGTATGAAAATACGAGTATGGTGACAACAATCATTTTAAGACAGTTATGATGTCTTTAATGGGATCTTTAGAGCTGTGTGTATTTTACCTCGATGGAAAAGATAAGCGTCAAGATAGTAATTTATTGCAAAAATTTGTTGATATATGTGATATATGTCATTTTTTCAAACCTTAACGGACACTTAAAGATTTCATTTTAAGCCAAATAATTGTTTTTTTAGATAATAGAAGATAATGTAAGTCTTTGAACACTCAGGAAAAATTATTTGATATTTGACATAATGTTATTAGTTTTCAAATTAATGGTAAAATTACGATAGGAAATATATTTCAAAGTCGTTGCGGCACATCAAGATAACAGAATAAACAATGTGTTATTCTGGTATGCAACCATAACTTTTATACAACGAAGACATATCAAGTTATGAAATAAACATATTTTTCTTATATTTTCGCTGCAAACTACCACAGATCCTGATTTTCTCCAGCTATATTTGAAAATTTTATTTCATAACGATTTTGAACAAACACCTTGTACGAAATCACAGCCCGTCAATTCCCTAAATGGTAAGCAACAGTTTTACATTGTACGAGTTGCCTCACAGTCATTTTTTCAAATTGCGTCTATTCAATCACTGCAAACCAAAGCCACCGGCTCTACCGTGCTTAAAACACGGTTCCCGTTAGATCACCGAAGTTAAGCAGTATCGTGCGCGGATAGTACTTGGGTGGATGACTACCTGGGAACACCGTGTGCTGTTGTCTCATTTAAGGCGAAGTGGTGGCCGACCGGTCATGCCGAGCGTTTCCAGCGATCGATCGGCCGCCACATTGTGGGCTCAGTCCCATGTAACACACGGATGTTGTGTGTTGTGGGCGCAGTGTGTTCCGCCCCCCTCTGGTGCGCCTGGGGCAGCGTCCTAGAACGGCAAAATGGTTCACGATTTCGGCCTACATAGGGCAAAAGGACGTAAGTCGACGAAGAGTCTAGTGTCTAGTGACTGGCCATTGGAGGAAAAAAATCACTTCAAACCTTCAGCCAACTGGAAAGCAATTAAGAAAAATTAACAGCATGTCGTGTCCAAAATAAAGTTTTCCCTCTGTTTATATTGTCTGTTTATATTGCAATTTCGAATTTTATTTTGGCAGCAGCTCTGTTTGTACATTTCATATTATTGTCATATATTAAAAATGTATTTGCTTGAGTGGGTGCATATCCTTTGTATTATGTAAATGAGATTAGAACATTTTTCTTACACACTTCCCTTTCTGCATATAACATTCTTTAGAAAATCCTGGACCATCTGCCATTATCGAATATATGCTTCTTCCGCATGATATCTACTTTCGGAATCTTAATAAATATGCTGAGTCTGAAAGAAAATGGAAAAACGAAGCGATACGAAAAAGCAATATGCAAAACATCACCTATGAGTTATCACGACTCTCGTGAATAGGTATATTAAAACCGTAAAGTATTATATGATGTGGTCGATATGGTATATGAATAAGCTTAAATGAGAGCAAATCAGAAATCTATGGCACTATATACTGATTCTGATCGATTGTGATATTTAAACTTTAAAGTCATCACGGTTTTGTATCAGAAATTAAGGAAGAACGTACATTTATTTGATGGATCAATCACGCATCTACAAAGGAATTGGGGTGAAATTGCATACAATAAATATATCTGTTGCTGGACATTCCACCAATAAGAATATGTCTTTAACTAAAACAAAAAAGCAAATTTGCAAAGCAAAATATAATAAAAACAGAGTCTTCTTTTTTCAGGATAATATAGAAATATCTATCTTCAATGAAATAATATCAGGATAAATATCATCTGAAATATTATATGTAATATTGTTTATAAAAAAAAATAGATTCATACTTTTCATAAAACACAAAAGTGGTGCTTTCACTATGCAAACAACTCTTCTGGTAGGTTAAAAATTATTAAGTTTTACGAAACAATTCCGTCGCATGCATGTTTATACGAAACACATCCTTTGCATGTATGCAACATTAACTTTATTTCAGAGATATTTTCGTAATTGACTCTATATTTAAGCTGTATATCACTTTTATGTGATAAAATGCATGTATACATAAATTCTTACTTTCACATATATAAATATATTTTTACATAGTCATGTTTGTTCTACCTGAAGAAATTTCGCATATACCCAGAAAACAACAAAACACTACCAAACGTCATCTTGAATTGTACAAAGAATATATAAAATATAAATTGTATGTATACACGACTAGATAGTACAGACTTCATTTCACACTATACCTGTTTAACGTAATTTTTGGACCATATGTTACCAAGACGTATTTCCGAATTTCAGTTATTATTCTCACATTTCTCTCGGAATCTTAATAAATGCATTCAATCTAAAAGGAAGTGAAAAAAAGGCAAAAATCAAGAAAAAAATGCAATATGATAAACATATCTTTCAACGCATTACGACTCCAGTGAATATATTAAGGATTTTCAGGAGATTTTTGACAATTTGTCATATCCATATGTCATCGTATTCTGACTTTTCATGAAACGGCAGCGCACTTTATACAAAGTTTTATTAGTTTATATTCTTATTATTGAGACGGGATATTATAAATTAATCCAATCTACCTTCAGTTTTATCGTAATAATAACATTTTTGCAGTATGATAAAATTCATCTGTACTTTGTATCAATGATGCAAAAATATGCATATGTATAATGGCACTAAGTAAATTTATCTCGCAATGAATAGAACTTCTACTTGTGAGAATATTAATTTTTTACTTCCTTGATTGAAAGCCAATGAAAATACGAGTATGGTGACAACAATCATTTTACGACTGTTATGATATATTTTATGGGGTCTTTAGAGCTGTGTGTATTTTACCTCGTTGGAAAAGATAAGCGTCAAGATAGTAATTTATTGTAAAAATGCTGAAATGATAATCCACCAATACATATAAACGCTTGTTTTGCAGTTGTTGTCGCTCATTAGAACAAAGTAGGAGATGAGAAACACTATTGCCAACACTTAGACGAAACATACACATTGAATCTTCTCAAATACGGCTAGATTTCACAGATGGGTGTTGTTGATGTTGATGACCCAGACCGTCCGACCTACCAGAAAGACAGATGGATGTTGTGTACATTCGTATACTTTGCTATTTTATGACTAGATTTTGCCAAGATAATTTATTCTAGAATGCTAACTGTTCCACCAAACTGTTAATTCTACAGCTGAATTGACGATGCTAACTGGCTGCCAATCACAACAGTACTTAAAATAAGAATATTAGAACTTTTCTGGTAAATTTTTTTATACATTCAGTAATGATTAATGATTAATATATCCCCGTTCATTTTCAACAAATTTCTAATCACACATGATTACGCAATTAAGAAACTGCTGCCCTATAACGCTGCACTGCACGATTCATGCTATTACAAAGCAAAACTATTTCAAGATGGAAATCGTTTCACTTCATTCTATTTATGCTTGTAATTGATTGTTATTCATTATGGGGAATGCGCTGGAATGAATAATATGCTTAAGTAGGTAACAAAATATAAGAAAAAGTGGTCTTTATTTGACCAAGAGTTTCTCGACTTTAAATTAGAGGGAGAACTGAAGTCTTCTCAAAACTGGATAGTTAAGAGGAAGTTTAATGCTCCGAAATTCTGAATGAGTTTTTAAAAACCTATCTAGATATGATATATATAAATTATATACAATTCTCATATTTTTAAATAAATATGGAATAAAATGTAAACAGAAAGTGTTTTTAAAATAAACTTCAGGTTATACCTTAATTTTGTAATAGCTTAATCATATGTAATAGAAGTATCACGTCTGCTCAATCCGTCTTACGCCATTCAGATTCTTAATAAATTATTTCTGTGTGAGAGGAAATGAGAAGACAAAGCAACACGAAAATGCAACATGTTAAACATCATCCGTACCATATCGCTGAATATATTAGGGCTTATCTCAGGATTAATTTACTTAGTAATATCAATATGCTGATTTTTAGACATTAAAAATTGCTTGTGCATGCTGAATTTGACAAACACATGTTTAATTTTGTATAAGTTTAGAAGTATATGTGCAAGATTATATTAATATATTAACTTTTGAAGTTTAGTGAATATGTACCCCTCTAACACGGGCGCCCATAAGGGAGGTAAGAGGTGCAGTTGACCAACTCCTAACGTCCAAGGTCAGAAAGTGGGACAAAACTACACTAGTTCGAAATAACTGGTAAAAGCGCAGGGATTGCACTCGACCGGCTCAAATTCGATTTGTTACAAATGTGGTTTGGTAAGTCTTTCTAAGAATCTAGTAGTAGGAAAAGAAGGGTACAAACCTTATATATTCTTCCTCCATTGGGTACAGTTCTAAATTAGGTGGCACTGTCTCGACAGTCCAAATAGATACCTTACACCTTCCGGTAGGTAGGATGGTCTGGGCCGAACAAACAAACCAAATAAAAATAGGAAATTATCATTTCGATTTTTGTAGGCTGACTTATCCTTGAGTTTGCCCCATCCTTGAAAAGTTATATGGGATCCCATGACTTTGAATAATTTTAAATCGTGCCTCGTACTTCACTTTTACATGGGAGCCCAAGCAAGAGTTACGGTAGTTTTGCTTGCTATTAAAAACTAAACAACATGACATTTGTATCCAAACATAGATGGTCTCCTGCAAAGAAGTTATGGTGGATTTATGCAATTAAAATTAATATATTTAATTCACCATCACTCTCAAACATCATCTATAAGATACAAAGGAATCATAAAATATCCGTTTACACTACTACGTGGTACAAACTCCATTTCTCACTACACCTGCTTTAGCTGTGTTTTATAGGGGGGGGGGCATTTTAGGCAGCAACACCTAACGTTGCTCATTTACAAGAAATCCGCGAACAATAAATGCTCAACAAAATCGCAAGACGGACGATAGTATTCTTACTAGAGATGGCTTTGGCTGTAGTTATACAAGGCAAATGGTAACAGCTCGCAATGATTAAAGGACTTTTTCCATTGTATCATCCCCATGTCGTACATTTAAATAAAACGTTGATTCATTCCTAACAGAACTTTCAGACATGGAAACTCAGCTGTGCGTCCTTAGGTAATTTGTTTCACAATATTTATTGCAATTTTACATTTTCCACAATATAATGATTTGCTATGTGTAGGATGGCTGTACATAATGAATATATAAAATGCTCGACTTCTCGTTTTCCTACTATTAGAAAACCCTTTACAGGAATCCGATGCTATTACGTTATAGTTGGGTTGCCGGTACTTGGTTATAATTTCGTATTATGAGTGTTAGAATTGACGAAATATCGCTAACTTGAAGACTTTTTAAGATAATCTAAATTGGATGGAATTTCCTAAAAATATCAACTTGTTTCTAAGATACCATCCTGTTACTAGAAATTTCTATGGAGATCATAAAAGGAAATCATTCATTTGGACAGTGTGGACGTAATGTGACTCAAACGGAATAGTGAAATATGCCAGTGTTCTGAAAAAATATTAGGATGTATTGAGAATTACTTAACATTATTTAATTGCTGTTTTATTGTACCTAACGATTCTGTGTTCCACGAAAAGAGTCATCGAGCTCTTTACTATTAATTGTTCGTGTTTACGCCTACTGGTACTTTACAATAAAAGCGTTTATTTTTTTCAGAAATTCAAACTTTTTTCTTTATCCCGAGAGTGCTTAATGACCGATAGGTTATAGGTGGGTTTTTAGACAGCCATTTGAACAACCCATAATATAGCTCAAAGCAGATAACATTAATTTATCTCACCAAAGTGTGAAAATTTTAAGAGATAAAAATTTCTGTGTACTTTTCATATATGTCGATAATATTTTAAAAGTTAATTACATATAATAAAGGATTTTCTTATGTTAGTTGTCGAAAATAACTCTTTTTGGTTTTATATCCATTGAGCTTTTCCAAATGTGGTATTAGCTAAATGAAAACGAGAGAACAGATGCATCACCAGATAACATTATTTCACTACGGAGAAATGCTTAACCTCTGTGCTGCGATGACATCAAAACTCACTGCCCTGGGTTCTTTGAAACTTCGCCAATGCTTATTTTTGCTACAGTCTACTTCACTATTTTGTGAAGACCTTTAATTTTTATATATACTGCATATATCTGTAATTCTGCGGGGCGGTCGAGTCTGTGAAATAATGTTGTATTCCACGAAACCAACATCCTTCTCAATAAAAACATATTCTTTAAAAGAGAAAAAAATATTATTTGAATTTTCTACAATTCAATTTCTAAATGAAGCTCAAACACAAATTAACAACCTTTAAGCGCGTCTTATAACTGGGTCCGTTTGGAATCATTATAATTTTAATTACTAAAATATTCGTGAAATTTTTTTTTAACTTTTATTTTACATTTAAGATCTAACTTATCAATACTTAAAATATATTTTAATATTTTCCAGCTGAGATTCACGCAGCTAAAGTTAAATGTCTTTAGCTGTCCTTTAATAGGGGGGACATTTTAGGTAGCATCACCCAACATTGCTCATGGACAAGAAATCCGCGACAAAAAATCTCAACAAAATCGAAAGAAGGACGACAGTATTCTTAATAAAGACGTCTTTTATCATAGACATACAAGGTCAAAGGTAGCGGCCAGCAATGATTAAAAGCAAAAGCCCGCAATATAGTATATTTACAAAAATAGCGTTGATCCATTCCTAACAGAATTTTCAGACATGAAAACTCAGCTATGCGCCCTTAGGTAATTTGCTTCACAATATTTATTGCATTTTACATTTCCCACAATATAATGATATGCGGTGTGTAGGAAAATTAGAGCATAATGAATATATATAAAGCTCGATTTCTTGCTTCTCCGCTATAAGAAAACATTTCACAGGAACCCGTTTCCATATGACGTTAAAGTAGAGTTGCCGGTATTTGGCTATAATTTCGTATTATGGGTGTTAGATCTGGCGAAATATCGCTAATTTGACGACTTTTGACGAGTATCCAAATTAACTGGAATTTTTTAGAAATATTCGCGTGTTTCTAAAATACCACCCTATTTCTAGAAATTTCTATGGAGAGCATATTAGAAATCGATCATTTGGACAGTGTGGACGTAATGTGTGAGTCAAAGTGAAGAGGTTTTCTGAGAAAATGTTGGGATGTATTGAGAATGGCATAAGATATATAATTTCCTTTGTACCTGACAATTCTGTTACCTACAAAGATAGTTATTGAGCTCTTCAATATTTGTTGTTTGTGTACACTTTTTTCTTTCGTTTGACTTCCTTCTTTATCCTAGGAGGTCACCGATGCATAATAAGGGCGAAACTGGTCAATGGTTACTGTTATTTGCAATGGGAGTGTCTTCCTTACGTCTCTTATAGCAAGGCTCAAGGTGTACACGTCCCAGTCCTGACTGAATTAAATTTTGCTGCCTGGTTCTGCGTATATGATGCGACGGATATATCAAATGTGTGTATTTTGCTCTCGGATTTCCAGAAGAGACCAAAGTTGTTAACTGCAACTGTCGTTCTGCTTAGCGATGTTAATAAATATCTTTGAGAGTCTGTATGAAGAGCACAATTAATAATCTGTGTGCAAATTGTTTATGACTGGATATTGCCACTTCAAAATTACCAAATAATTTACAATAAATAATTTGGCATTACGTCTGATATTATAATAGCAAAAATTAAGCCCACATCCGAGTTATAATAGCATGCTGATGTTATAATAGCAAAAATTAAGCACGCAGAGCTAGAAAGCGCTCTTGCTTTTTTTTAAACTTATGCACGACTTATAGGAAGTAAAATAAAGACCTTCTGTTGTGGATGTGTGCTTAATTTTTGCTACATAATTTACATTCCAAAACACGAAAACTTGTTGTTTATTGGCAATACCTCTCAAAGTCCTCCCTGGTCCATGGCATCACGAATGTAGTTCTCGAGTTCTAAGGAAATAACGGCCTTGTTAACTGCAACTGTTATTCTGTATAGCGACGTCAATAAATCTCTTTGAGCGTCAGTGGGGAAGTTATTAAAAGCACAATTTAAAATATATGTTCAAATTTTTTACGCCTGGATATTGCCACTTCAAAATTAACAAAGAATTTTTATTGCAAAAATACGAAAACTGGTTTTGTTTTGCTAACGACCCTCAAAGTACTGGCTCGTTCCGAAATGCAAAGCTCGACAACTTCAAACAGACAAATTTCTGATTGACTTTCGGGCTGAGTGCCCAAACTCAAATCAAATAACCTTGATTAAAATATTGGCTTATGTCGTATGGTGTGCCTCAGCTACAAGCCACAGGAAAAGATCTGAAATATAGCACACTCTAATTATGGGTGGCAGAGCAGAAGGATTTTAAGCAATAACAAAAACACTACGTTTATTTATCTAGCGTTTCAAATTTAGCTTGATCTTGTTTTCAGACTCTGTAGCTCTAACTCGGCTTCCAGATCGACGATTAAAAGGACTAATTTAGGAAAATGAAAAGCACTTTTCGATATAATCGAGCACTTACACACGATCCAGAATCTTGGTTGACTCATTACACCTGATTTAGCTGTCTTTTATAAGTGGGGGGATTTTAGGCAGAAACACCTAACGCTGCTCATTTACAAAAAATCCGCGAACAACAAATGCTCAACAAATACGCAAGAAGGACGATAGTATTCTTAATAGAGACGGCTTTTACTATAGACGTACAAGGTAAATGGTAGCGACTTGCGATGATTAAAGGACTTTTTCCATTGCATCATCCACATGTCGTACATTTAAAAAAAACTTTGATCCATTCCAAAAGGAACTTTCAGACATGAAAACTCAGCTATGCGGCCTTAAGTAATTTGCTTCACAATATGTATTTCAATTTTACATTTTCCACAATGTAATGATATGCTATGTGTAGGAAAAGTAGTACATAATGAATATATAAAAACTCGGCTTCTCGTTTTCCCACTATAAGAAAACCCTTTACTGGAATCCGATGCTATCACGTTATAGTAGGGTTACTGGTACTTGGTTATAATTTCATATTAAGAGTGTTAGAATTGACGAAATATCGCTAACTTGAATTCTTTTGACGAGTATCTAAATTGGCTTGAATTTTTAGAAATATCAGCTTGTTTCTAAGATACCATCCTGTTTCTAGAAATTTCTTTGGAGGGCATATTAGGAAATCGTTTATTTGGACAGTGTGGACCTAATGTGACTCAAAAGGAATAGTGAAATACGCCAGTTTTCTGAGGAAATATGACGATGTATTGAGGATTACTTAATATTTTTTATTACTCTTTTAAAGTACCTGACAGTTCTATGATCTACAAAAAGAGTTATCGAGCTCTTTACTATTTAGTGTTCGTGTTTACGCCTACTGGAACTTTTAAATAAAAGCGTTTGTTTTCACAAATTCAGACTTTTTTCTTTATCCCGAGAGATCACCGATGCATAATCAGTGCGAAACCGGTCCATGGATACTTTGTGTCGCTTGTAATGTAAAATGTATACAGCAAAATTCGATCCTAAATATTGTGTTCAAGTATAACATACATCTGGAAACACCCTCGGAAACAGTGATCAAAGAAATATAGTGAAATGAACAAATACATATAACGAAATTGAAATAACTTTTAAGTGTGGATTTCAAATTGGCACTTATTCTGCTGTTTCATGAGTAAATTTAATTTTATTTTATTTAATGGCCGATAGGTTATAGGTGGATTTTTTAGACAGCCATTTGAACAACCCATAATATAGCTCAAAACAGATAAAATTAATTTATCTCACCAAAGTGTGAAAATTTTAAAAAATAAATATTTTTGGGCACATTTCATATCTGTCGATAATATTTTAAAATTTAATTTTATATAAAAAATGATTTCTTTACGTTGGTTGTCAGTTTTTTGCAGCTTTTATATCCGTTGAGCTTTGCCAAATGTGGTATTAGCTAAATGAAAACAAATAGAACAAAATACCTAGAACAGATGCATCACCAGATAACATTGTTTCACTACGGGGAAATGCATAACCTCGGTACTGCGATGACATAAAATTTTCCTGGATTCCTTGAAACTTCGCCAATACTTATTTTTGCAACAGGCTATTTTGTAAAGTCCTTTAACTATTATATATACTGCATATATCTATAATTCTGCGGGGCTGTCGAGTCTGTGAAATAATGTTGTATTCCACAAAACCAACACTCTTCGCAATAAAAACGTATTCTTTAAAAGAGAAAAAAATATGTTTATTTGCATTTCTTCAATTCAATTTCTAAATGAAGCTCAAACACAAATTAACAACATTTAAGAGCGTCTTATAACAGGGCCCTTTTGGAATCATTATAATTGTAATTACTAAAATATTCGTGAAATATTTTTTAATGAATATTTAAATGAATATTAGTATTATATAATGGATATTATTATGTAATGAATATTATTATGTAATGAATATTATTATATAATGAATATTATTATTCTAATGAATATTTAAAATATATTTTAATATTTTATAGCAGAGATTCACACATCTATAGGTTAATTTCTTTAGCTGTCCTTTATTATGGGGGATATTTTAGGCAGCAACACCTAACATTGCTCATGGACAAGGAATTCGCGAACAATAAATGTCAACAAAATCGAAAGAAGCAAGATAGTATTCTTAATACAGACGTATTTTACCATAGATCAAAAAGGTCAATGGTAGCGGCCCGCAATATAGTATATTTATAAAAATAGCGTTGATCCATTCCTAACAGAACTTTCAGACATGAAAACTCAGCTATGCGCCCTTAGGTAATTTGCTTCACAATATTTATTGCATTTTACATTTCCCACAATATAATGATATGCGGTGTGTAGGAAAATTAGAGCATAATGAATATATATAAAGCTCGATTTCTTGCTTCTCCGCTATAAGAAAACATTTCACAGGAACCCGTTTCCATATGACGTTAAAGTAGAGTTGCCGGTATTTGGCTATAATTTCGTATTATGGGTGTTATATCTGGCGAAATATCGCTAATTTGACGACTTTTGACGAGTATCCAAATTAACTGGAATTTTTTAGAAATATTCGCGTGTTTCTAAAATACCACCCTATTTCTAGAAATTTCTATGGAGAGCATATTAGAAATCGATCATTTGGACAGTGTGGACGTAATGTGTGAGTCAAAGTGAAGAGGTTTTCTGAGAAAATGTTGGGATGTATTGAGAATGGCATAAGATATATTAATTCCTTTGTACCTGACAATTCTGTGACCTACAAAGATAGTTATTGAGCTCTTCAATATTTGTTGTTTGTGTGTACACTTTTTTCTTTCGTTTGACTTCCTTCTTTATCCTAGGAGGTCACCGATGCATAATAAGGGCGAAACTGGTCCATGGTTACTGTTATTTGCAATGGGAGTGTCTTCCTTACTTCTCTTATAGCAAGGCTCAAGGTGTACACGTCCCAGTCCTGACTGAATTAAATTTTGCTGCCTGGTTCTGCGTATATGATGCGACGTATATATCAAACGTGTGTATTTTGCTCTCGGATTTCCAGAAGAGACCGAAGTTGTTAACTGCAACTGTCGTTCTGCTTAGCGATGTTAATAAATATCTTTGAGAGTCTGTATGAAGAGCACAATTAATAATCTGTGTGCAAATTGTTTATGACTCTATATTGCCACTTCAAAATTACCAAATAATTTACAATAAATAATTTGGCATTACGTCTGATATTATAATAGCAAAAATTAAGCCCACATCCCAGTTATAATAGCATGCTGATGTTATAATAGCAAAAATTAAGCACACAGAGCTCGAAAGCGCTCTTGCCTTTTTTTAAACTTATGCACGTCTTATAGGAAGTAAAATAAAGACCTTCTGTTGTGGATGTGTGCTCAATTTTTGCTACATGATTTACATTCCAAAACACGAAAACTTGTTGTTTATTGGCAATACCTCTCAAAGTCCTCCCTGGTCCATGGCATCACGAATGTAGTTCTCGAGTTCTAAGGAGATAACGGCCTTGTTAACTGCAACTGTTATTCTGTATAGCGACGTCAATAAATCTCTTTGAGCGTCAGTGGGGAAGGTATTAAAAGCACAATTTAAAATATATGTGCAAATTGTTTACGCCTGGATATTGCCACTTCAAAATTAACAAAGAATTTTTATTGCAAAAATACGAAAACTGGTTTTGTTTTGCTAACGACCCTCAAAGTACTGGCTCGTGCCGAAATGCAAAGCTCGACAACTTCAAACAGACAAATTTCTGATTGACTTTCGGGCTGAGTGCCCAAACTCAAATCAAATAACCTTGATTAAAATATTGGCTTATGTCGTATGGTGTGCCTCAGCTACAAGCCACAGGAAAAGATCTAAAATATAACACACTCTAATTATGGGTGGCAGAGCAGAAGGATTTTAAACAATAACAAAAACAATACGTTTATTTATCTAGCGTTTCAACTTTAGCTTGATCTTGTTTTCAGACTCTGTAGCTCTAACTCGGCTTCCAGATCGACGATTAAAAGGACTAATTTAGGAAAATGAAAAGCACTTTTCGATATAATCGAGCACTTACACACGATCCAGTGTCTTGGTTGACTCATTACACCTGATTTAGCTGTCTTTTATAAGTGGGGGGATTTTAGGCAGAAACACCTAACGCTGCTCATTTACAAAAAATCCGCGAACAACAAATGCTCAACAAAATCGCAAGAAGGACGATAGTACTCTTAATAGAGACGGCTTTTACTATAGACATACAAGGTAAATGGTAGCGACTTGCAATGATTAAAGGATTTTTCCATTGCATCATCCACATGTCGTACATTTAAAAAAACTTTGATCCATTCCAAAAGGAACTTTCAGACATGAAAACTCAGCTATGCGGCCTTAAGTAATTTGCTTCACAATATGTATTTCAATTTTACATTTTCCACAATGTAATGATATGCTATGTGTAGGAAAAGTAGTACATAATGAATATATAAAAACTCGGCTTCTCGTTTTCCCACTATAAGAAAACCCTTTACTGGAATCCGATGCTATCACGTTATAGTAGGGTTACTGGTACTTGGTTATAATTTCATATTAAGAGTGTTAGAATTGACGAAATATCGCTAACTTGAATTCTTTTGACGAGTATCTAAATTGGCTTGAATTTTCTAGAAATATCAGCTTGTTTCTAAGATACCATCCTGTTTCTAGAAATTTCTTTGGAGGGCATATTAGGAAATCGTTTATTTGGACAGTGTGGACCTAATGTGACTCAAAAGGAATAGTGAAATACGCCAGTTTTCTGAGGAAATATGACGATGTATTGAGGATAACTTAATATTTTTTATTACTCTTTTAAAGTACCTGACAGTTCTATGATCTACAAAAAGAGTTATCGAGCTCTTTACTATTTAGTGTTCGTGTTTACGCCTACTGGAACTTTTAAATAAAAGCGTTTGTTTTCACAAATTCAGACTTTTTTCTTTATCCCGAGAGATCACCGATGCATAATCAGTGCGAAACCGGTCCATGGATACTTTGTGTCGCTTGTAATGTAAAATGTATACAGCAAAATTCGATCCTAAATATTGTGTTCAAGTATAACATACATCTGGAAACACCCTCGGAAACAGTGATCAAAGAAATATAGTGAAATGAACAAAGACATATAACGAAATTGAAATAACTTTTAAGTGTGGATTTCAAATTGGCACTTATTCTGCTGTTTCATGAGTAAATTTAATTTTATTTTATTTAATGGCCGATAGGTTATAGGTGGATTTTTTAGACAGCCATTTGAACAACCCATAATATAGCTCAAAACAGATAAAATTAATTTATCTCACCAAAGTGTGAAAATTTTAAAAAATAAATATTTTTGGGCACTTTTCATATCTGTCGATAATATTTTAAAATTTAATTTTATATAAAAAATGATTTCTTTACGTTGGTTGTCAGTTTTTTGCAGCTTTTATATCCGTTGAGCTTTGCCAAATGTGGTATTAGCTAAATGAAAACAAATAGAACAAAATACCTAGAACAGATGCATCAACAGATAACATTGTTTCACTACAGGGTAATGCATAACCTCGGTACTGCGATGACATAAAATTTTCCTGGATTCCTTGAAACTTCGCCAATACTTATTTTTGCAACAGGCTATTTTGTAAAGTCCTTTAACTATTATATATACTGCATATATCTATAATTCTGCGGGGCTGTCGAGTCTGTGAAATAATGTTGTATTCCACAAAACCAACACTCTTCGCAATAAAAACGTATTCTTTAAAAGAGAAAAAAAATATGTTTATTTGCATTTCTTCAATTCAATTTCTAAATGAAGCTCAAACACAAATTAACAACATTTAAGAGCGTCTTATAACAGGGCCCTTTTGGAATCATTATAATTGTAATTACTAAAATATTCGTGAAATATTTTTTAATGAATATTTAAATGAATATTAGTATTATATAATGGATATTATTATATAATGAATATTATTATATAATGAATATTTTTATTATAATGAATATTTAAAATATATTTTAATATTTTCTAGCAGAGATTCACACATCTATAGGTTAATTTCTTTAGCTGTCCTTTATTATGGGGGATATTTTAGGCAGCAACACCTAACATTGCTCATGGACAAGGAATTCGCGAACAATAAATGTCAACAAAATCGAAAGAAGCAAGATAGTATTCTTAATACAGACGTCTTTTACCATAGATCAAAAAGGTCAATGGTAGCGGCCCGCAATATAGTATATTTATAAAAATAGCGTTGATCCATTCCTAACAGAACTTTCAGACATAACTCAGCTATGCGCCCTTAGGTAATTTGCTTCACAATATTTATTGCATTTTACATTTCCCACAATATAATGATATGCGGTGTGTAGGAAAATTAGAGCATAATGAATATATATAAAGCTCGATTTCTTGCTTCTCCGCTATAAGAAAACATTTCACAGGAACCCGTTTCCATATGACGTTAAAGTAGAGTTGAAGTATTTGGCTATAATTTCGTATTATGGGTGTTATATCTGGCGAAATATCGCTAATTTGACGACTTTTGACGAGTATCCAAATTAACTGGAATTTTTTAGAAATATTCGCGTGTTTCTAAAATACCACCCTATTTCTAGAAATTTCTATGGAGAGCATATTAGAAATCGATCATTTGGACAGTGTGGACGTAATGTGTGTGTCAAAGTGAAGAGGTTTTCTGAGAAAATGTTGGAATGTATTGAGAATGGCATAAGATATATTAATTCCTTTGTACCTGACAATTCTGTGACCTACAAAGATAGTTATTGAGCTCTTCAATATTTGTTGTTTGCGTGTACACTTTTTTCTTTCGTTTGACTTCCTTCTTTATCCTAGGAAGTCACCGATGCATAATAAGGGCGAAACTGGTCCATGGTTACTGTTATTTGCAATGGGAGTGTCTTCCTTACTTCTCTTATAGCAAGGCTCAAGGTGTACACGTCCCAGTCCTGACTGAATTAAATTTTGCTGCCTGGTTCTGCGTATATGATGCGACGGATATATCAAATGTGTGTATTTTGCTCTCGGATTTCCAGAAGAGACCGAAGTTGTTAACTGCAACTGTCGTTCTGCTTAGCGATGTTAATAAATATCTTTGAGAGTCTGTATGAAGAGCACAATTAATAATCTGTGTGCAAATTGTTTATGACTGGATATTGCCACTTCAAAATTACCAAATAATTTACAATAAATAATTTGGCATTACGTCTGATATTATAATAGCAGAAATTAAGCCCACATCCGAGTTATAATAGCATGCTGATGTTATAATAGCAAAAATTAAGCACACAGAGCTCGAAAGCGCTCTTGCCTTTTTTTAAACTTATGCACGACTTATAGGAAGTAAAATAAAGACCTTCTGTTGTGGATGTGTGCTTAATTTTTGCTACATAATTTACATTCCAAAACACGAAAACTTGTTGTTTATTGGCAATACCTCTCAAAGTCCTCCCTGGTCCATGGCATCACGAATGTAGTTCTCGAGTTCTAAGGAGATAACGGCCTTGTTAACTGCAACTGTTATTCTGTATAGCGACGTCAATAAATCTCTTTGAGCGTCAGTGGGGAAGGTATTAAAAGCACAATTTAAAAAATATGTTCAAATTGTTTACGCCTGGATATTGCCACTTCAAAATTAACAAAGAATTTTTATTGCAAAAATACGAAAACTGGTTTTGTTTTGCAAACGACCCACAAAGTACTGGCTCGTGCCGAAATGCAAAGCTCGACAACTTCAAACAGACAAATTTCTGATTGACTTTCGGGCTGAGTGCCCAAACTCAAATCAAATAACCTTGATTAAAATATTGGCTTATGTCGTATGGTGTGCCTCAGCTACAAGCCACAGGAAAAGATCTAAAATATAACACACTCTAATTATGGGTGGCAGAGCAGAAGGATTTTAAACAATAACAAAAACACTACGTTTATTTATCTAGAGTTTCAACTTTAGCTTGATCTTGTTTTCAGACTCTGTAGCTCTAACTCGGCTTCCAGATCGACGATTAAAAGGACTAATTTAGGAAAATGAAAAGCACTTTTCGATATAATCGAGCACTTACACACGATCCAGAATCTTGGTTGACTCATTACACCTGATTTAGCTGTCTTTTATAAGTGGGGGGGATTTTAGGCAGAAACACCTAACGCTGCTCATTTACAAAAAATCCGCGAACAACAAATGCTCAACAAAATCGCAAGAAGGACGATAGTATTCTTAATAGAGACGGCTTTTACTATAGACATACAAGGTAAATGGTAGCGACTTGCAATGATTAAAGGACTTTTTCCATTGCATCATCCACATGTCGTACATTTAAAAGAAACTTTGATCCATTCCAAAAGGAACTTTCAGACATGAAAACTCAGCTATGCGGCCTTAAGTAATTTGCTTCACAATATGTATTTCAATTTTACATTTTCCACAATGTAATGATATGCTATGTGTAGGAAAATTAGTACATAATGAATATATAAAAACTCGGCTTCTCGTTTTCCCACTATAAGAAAACCCTTTACTGGAATCCGATGCTATCACGTTATAGTAGGGTTACTGGTACTTGGTTATAATTTCATATTAAGAGTGTTAGAATTGACGAAATATCGCTAACTTGAATTCTTTTGACGAGTATCTAAATTGGCTTGAATTTTCTAGAAATATCAGCTTGTTTCTAAGATACCATCCTGTTTCTAGAAATTTCTTTGGAGGGCATATTAGGAAATCGTTTATTTGGACAGTGTGGACCTAATGTGACTCAAAAGGAATAGTGAAATACGCCAGTTTTCTGAGGAAATATGACGATGTATTGAGGATTACTTAATATTTTTTATTACTCTTTTAAAGTACCTGACAGTTCTATGATCTACAAAAAGAGTTATCGAGCTCTTTACTATTTAGTGTCCGTGTTTACGCCTACTGGAACTTTTAAATAAAAGCGTTTGTTTTCACAAATTCAGACTTTTTTCTTTATCCCGAGAGATCAATGATGCATAATCAGTGCGAAACCGGTCCATGGATACTTTGTGTCGCTTGTAATGTAAAATGTATACAGCAAAATTCGATCCTAAATATTGTGTTCAAGTATAACATACATCTGGAAACACCCTCGGAAACAGTGATCAAAGAAATATAGTGAAATGAACAAAGACATATAACGAAATTGAAATAACTTTTAAGTGTGGATTTCAAATTGGCACTTATTCTGCTGTTTCATGTGTAAATTTAATTTTATTTTATTTAATGGCCGATAGGTTATAGGTGGATTTTTTAGACAGCCATTTGAACAACCCATAATATAGCTCAAAACAGATAAAATTAATTTATCTCACCAAAGTGTGAAAATTTTAAAAAATAAATATTTTTGGGCACTTTTCATATCTGTCGATAATATTTTAAAATTTAATTTTATATAAGAAATGATTTCTTTATGTTGGTTGTCAGTTTTTTGCAGCTTTTATATCCGTTGAGCTTTGCCAAATGTGGTATTAGCTAAATGAAAACAAACAGAACAAAATACCTAGAACAGATGCATCACCAGATAACATTGTTTCACTACGGGGAAATGCATAACCTCGGTACTGCGATGACATAAAATTTTCCTGGATTCCTTGAAACTTCGCCAATACTTATTTTTGCAACAGGCTATTTTGTAAAGTCCTTTAACTATTATATATACTGCATATATCTATAATTCTGCGGGGCTGTCGAGTCTGTGAAATAATGTTGTATTCCACAAAACCAACACTCTTCGCAATAAAAACGTATTCTTTAAAAGAGAAAAAAAATATGTTTATATGCATTTCTACAATTCAATTTCTAAATGAAACTTAAACACAAATTAACAACATTTAAGAGCGGTTTATAACAGGGCCCTTTTGGAATCATTATAATTGTAATTACTAAAATATTCGTGAAATATTTTTTAATGAATATTTAAATGAATATTAGTATTATATAATGGATATTATTATGTAATGAATATTATTATATAATGAATATTATTATTCTAATGAATATTTAAAATATATTTTAATATTTTCTAGCAGAGATTCACACATCTATAGGTTAATTTCTTTAGCTGTCCTTTATTATGGGGGATATTTTAGGCAGCAACACCTAACATTGCTCATGGACAAGGAATTCGCGAACAATAAATGTCAACAAAATCGAAAGAAGCAAGATAGTATTCTTAATACAGACGTCTTTTACCATAGATCAAAAAGGTCAATGGTAGCGGCCCGCAATATAGTATATTTATAAAAATAGCGTTGATCCATTCCTAACAGAACTTTCAGACATGAAAACTCAGCTATGCGCCCTTAGGTAATTTGCTTCACAATATTTATTGCATTTTACATTTCCCACAATATAATGATATGCGGTGTGTAGGAAAATTAGAGCATAATGAATATATATAAAGCTCGATTTCTTGCTTCTCCGCTATAAGAAAACATTTCACAGGAACCCGTTTCCATATGACGTTAAAGTAGAGTTGCCGGTATTTGGCTATAATTTCGTATTATGGGTGTTAGATCTGGCGAAATATCGCTAATTTGACGACTTTTGACGAGTATCCAAATTAACTGGAATTTTTTAGAAATATTCGCGTGTTTCTAAAATACCACCCTATTTCTAGAAATTTTTATGGAGAGCATATTAGAAATCGATCATTTGGACAGTGTGGACGTAATGTGTGTGTCAAAGTGAAGAGGTTTTCTGAGAAAATGTTGGAATGTATTGAGAATGGCATAAGATATATAATTTCCTTTGTACCTGACAATTCTGTTACCTACAAAGATAGTTATTGAGCTCTTCAATATTTGTTGTTTGTGTACACTTTTTTCTTTCGTTTGACTTCCTTCTTTATCCTAGGAGGTCACCGATGCATAATAAGGGCGAAACTGGTCAATGGTTACTGTTATTTGCAATGGGAGTGTCTTCCTTACGTCTCTTATAGCAAGGCTCAAGGTGTACACGTCCCAGTCCTGACTGAATTAAATTTTGCTGCCTGGTTCTGCGTATATGATGCGACGGATATATCAAATGTGTGTATTTTGCTCTCGGATTTCCAGAAGAGACCGAAGTTGTTAACTGCAACTGTCGTTCTGCTTAGCGATGTTAATAAATATCTTTGAAAGTCTGTATGAAGAGCACAATTAATAATCTGTGTGCAAATTGTTTATGACTGGATATTGCCACTTCAAAATTGCCAAAAAATTTACAATAAATAATTTGGCATTACGTCTGATATTATAATAGCAAAAATTAAGCCCACATCCGAGTTATAATAGCATGCTGATGTTATAATAGCAAAAATTAAGCACACAGAGCTCGAAAGCGCTCTTGCCTTTTTTTAAACTTATGCACGTCTTATAGGAAGTAAAATAAAGACCTTCTGTTGTGGATGTGTGCTTAATTTTTGCTACATAATTTACATTCCAAAACACGAAAACTTGTTGTTTATTGGCAATACCTCTCAAAGTCCTCCCAGGTCCATGGCATCACGAATGTAGTTCTCGAGTTCTAAGGAGATAACGGCCTTGTTAACTGCAACTGTTATTCTGTATAGCGACGTCAATAAATCTCTTTGAGCGTCAGTGGGGAAGGTATTAAAAGCACAATTTAAAAAATATGTTCAAATTGTTTACGCCTGGATATTGCCACTTCAAAATTAACAAAGAATTTTTATTGCAAAAATACGAAAACTGGTTTTGTTTTGCAAACGACCCTCAAAGTACTGGCTCGTGCCGAAATGCAAAGCTCGACAACTTCAAACAGACAAATTTCTGATTGACTTTCGGGCTGAGTGCCCAAACTCAAATCAAATAACCTTGATTAAAATATTGGCTTATGTCGTATGGTGTGCCTCAGCTACAAGCCACAGGAAAAGATCTAAAATATAACACACTCTAATTATGGGTGGCAGAGCAGAAGGATTTTAAACAATAACAAAAACACTACGTTTATTTATCTAGCGTTTCAACTTTAGCTTGATCTTGTTTTCAGACTCTGTAGCTCTAACTCGGCTTCCAGATCGACGATTAAAAGGACTAATTTAGGAAAATGAAAAGCACTTTTCGATATAATCGAGCACTTACACACGATCCAGAATCTTGGTTGACTCATTACACCTGATTTAGCTGTCTTTTATAAGTGGGGGGGATTTTAGGCAGAAACACCTAACGCTGCTCATTTACAAAAAATCCGCGAACAACAAATGCTCAACAAAATCGCAAGAAGGACGATAGTATTCTTAATAGAGACGGCTTTTACTATAGACATACAAGGTAAATGGTAGCGACTTGCAATGATTAAAGGACTTTTTCCATTGCATCATCCACATGTCGTACATTTAAAAGAAACTTTGATCCATTCCAAAAGGAACTTTCAGACATGAAAACTCAGCTATGCGGCCTTAAGTAATTTGCTTCACAATATGTATTTCAATTTTACATTTTCCACAATGTAATGATATGCTATGTGTAGGAAAATTAGTACATAATGAATATATAAAAACTCGGCTTCTCGTTTTCCCACTATAAGAAAACCCTTTACTGGAATCCGATGCTATCACGTTATAGTAGGGTTACTAGTACTTGGTTATAATTTCATATTAAGAGTGTTAGAATTGACGAAATATCGCTAACTTGAATTCT
Organism: Amaurobius ferox; assembly: GCA_951213105.1. Lineage (NCBI taxonomy): Eukaryota > Metazoa > Arthropoda > Arachnida > Araneae > Amaurobiidae > Amaurobius > Amaurobius ferox. The sequence goes on from OX578153.1 coordinate 78,348,219, forward strand.
TTTGACGAGTATCTAAATTGGCTTGAATTTTCTAGAAATATCAGCTTGTTTCTAAGATACCATCCTGTTTCTAGAAATTTCTTTGGAGGGCATATTAGGAAATCGTTTATTTGGACAGTGTGGACCTAATGTGACTCAAAAGGAATAGTGAAATACGCCAGTTTTCTGAGGAAATATGACGATGTATTGAGGATTACTTAATATTTTTTATTACTCTTTTAAAGTACCTGACAGTTCTATGATCTACAAAAAGAGTTATCGAGCTCTTTACTATTTAGTGTCCGTGTTTACGCCTACTGGAACTTTTAAATAAAAGCGTTTGTTTTCACAAATTCAGACTTTTTTCTTTATCCCGAGAGATCAATGATGCATAATCAGTGCGAAACCGGTCCATGGATACTTTGTGTCGCTTGTAATGTAAAATGTATACAGCAAAATTCGATCCTAAATATTGTGTTCAAGTATAACATACATCTGGAAACACCCTCGGAAACAGTGATCAAAGAAATATAGTGAAATGAACAAAGACATATAACGAAATTGAAATAACTTTTAAGTGTGGATTTCAAATTGGCACTTATTCTGCTGTTTCATGTGTAAATTTAATTTTATTTTATTTAATGGCCGATAGGTTATAGGTGGATTTTTTAGACAGCCATTTGAACAACCCATAATATAGCTCAAAACAGATAAAATTAATTTATCTCACCAAAGTGTGAAAATTTTAAAAAATAAATATTTTTGGGCACTTTTCATATCTGTCGATAATATTTTAAAATTTAATTTTATATAAGAAATGATTTCTTTATGTTGGTTGTCAGTTTTTTGCAGCTTTTATATCCGTTGAGCTTTGCCAAATGTGGTATTAGCTAAATGAAAACAAACAGAACAAAATACCTAGAACAGATGCATCACCAGATAACATTGTTTCACTACGGGGAAATGCATAACCTCGGTACTGCGATGACATAAAATTTTCCTGGATTCCTTGAAACTTCGCCAATACTTATTTTTGCAACAGGCTATTTTGTAAAGTCCTTTAACTATTATATATACTGCATATATCTATAATTCTGCGGGGCTGTCGAGTCTGTGAAATAATGTTGTATTCCACAAAACCAACACTCTTCGCAATAAAAACGTATTCTTTAAAAGAGAAAAAAAATATGTTTATATGCATTTCTACAATTCAATTTCTAAATGAAACTTAAACACAAATTAACAACATTTAAGAGCGGCTTATAACAGGGCCCTTTTGGAATCATTATAATTGTAATTACTAAAATATTCGTGAAATATTTTTTAATGAATATTTAAATGAATATTAGTATTATATAATGGATATTATTATGTAATGAATATTATTATATAATGAATATTATTATTCTAATGAATATTTAAAATATATTTTAATATTTTCTAGCAGAGATTCACACATCTATAGGTTAATTTCTTTAGCTGTCCTTTATTATGGGGGATATTTTAGGCAGCAACACCTAACATTGCTCATGGACAAGGAATTCGCGAACAATAAATGTCAACAAAATCGAAAGAAGCAAGATAGTATTCTTAATACAGACGTCTTTTACCATAGATCAAAAAGGTCAATGGTAGCGGCCCGCAATATAGTATATTTATAAAAATAGCGTTGATCCATTCCTAACAGAACTTTCAGACATGAAAACTCAGCTATGCGCCCTTAGGTAATTTGCTTCACAATATTTATTGCATTTTACATTTCCCACAATATAATGATATGCGGTGTGTAGGAAAATTAGAGCATAATGAATATATATAAAGCTCGATTTCTTGCTTCTCCGCTATAAGAAAACATTTCACAGGAACCCGTTTCCATATGACGTTAAAGTAGAGTTGCCGGTATTTGGCTATAATTTCGTATTATGGGTGTTAGATCTGGCGAAATATCGCTAATTTGACGACTTTTGACGAGTATCCAAATTAACTGGAATTTTTTAGAAATATTCGCGTGTTTCTAAAATACCACCCTATTTCTAGAAATTTCTATGGAGAGCATATTAGAAATCGATCATTTGGACAGTGTGGACGTAATGTGTGTGTCAAAGTGAAGAGGTTTTCTGAGAAAATGTTGGAATGTATTGAGAATGGCATAAGATATATAATTTCCTTTGTACCTGACAATTCTGTTACCTACAAAGATAGTTATTGAGCTCTTCAATATTTGTTGTTTGTGTACACTTTTTTCTTTCGTTTGACTTCCTTCTTTATCCTAGGAGGTCACCGATGCATAATAAGGGCGAAACTGGTCAATGGTTACTGTTATTTGCAATGGGAGTGTCTTCCTTACGTCTCTTATAGCAAGGCTCAAGGTGTACACGTCCCAGTCCTGACTGAATTAAATTTTGCTGCCTGGTTCTGCGTATATGATGCGACGGATATATCAAATGTGTGTATTTTGCTCTCGGATTTCCAGAAGAGACCGAAGTTGTTAACTGCAACTGTCGTTCTGCTTAGCGATGTTAATAAATATCTTTGAAAGTCTGTATGAAGAGCACAATTAATAATCTGTGTGCAAATTGTTTATGACTGGATATTGCCACTTCAAAATTGCCAAAAAATTTACAATAAATAATTTGGCATTACGTCTGATATTATAATAGCAAAAATTAAGCCCACATCCGAGTTATAATAGCATGCTGATGTTATAATAGCAAAAATTAAGCACACAGAGCTCGAAAGCGCTCTTGCCTTTTTTTAAACTTATGCACGTCTTATAGGAAGTAAAATAAAGACCTTCTGTTGTGGATGTGTGCTTAATTTTTGCTACATAATTTACATTCCAAAACACGAAAACTTGTTGTTTATTGGCAATACCTCTCAAAGTCCTCCCAGGTCCATGGCATCACGAATGTAGTTCTCGAGTTCTAAGGAGATAACGGCCTTGTTAACTGCAACTGTTATTCTGTATAGCGACGTCAATAAATCTCTTTGAGCGTCAGTGGGGAAGGTATTAAAAGCACAATTTAAAAAATATGTTCAAATTGTTTACGCCTGGATATTGCCACTTCAAAATTAACAAAGAATTTTTATTGCAAAAATACGAAAACTGGTTTTGTTTTGCAAACGACCCTCAAAGTACTGGCTCGTGCCGAAATGCAAAGCTCGACAACTTCAAACAGACAAATTTCTGATTGACTTTCGGGCTGAGTGCCCAAACTCAAATCAAATAACCTTGATTAAAATATTGGCTTATGTCGTATGGTGTGCCTCAGCTACAAGCCACAGGAAAAGATCTAAAATATAACACACTCTAATTATGGGTGGCAGAGCAGAAGGATTTTAAACAATAACAAAAACACTACGTTTATTTATCTAGCGTTTCAACTTTAGCTTGATCTTGTTTTCAGACTCTGTAGCTCTAACTCGGCTTCCAGATCGACGATTAAAAGGACTAATTTAGGAAAATGAAAAGCACTTTTCGATATAATCGAGCACTTACACACGATCCAGAATCTTGGTTGACTCATTACACCTGATTTAGCTGTCTTTTATAAGTGGGGGGGATTTTAGGCAGAAACACCTAACGCTGCTCATTTACAAAAAATCCGCGAACAACAAATGCTCAACAAAATCGCAAGAAGGACGATAGTATTCTTAATAGAGACGGCTTTTACTATAGACATACAAGGTAAATGGTAGCGACTTGCAATGATTAAAGGACTTTTTCCATTGCATCATCCACATGTCGTACATTTAAAAGAAACTTTGATCCATTCCAAAAGGAACTTTCAGACATGAAAACTCAGCTATGCGGCCTTAAGTAATTTGCTTCACAATATGTATTTCAATTTTACATTTTCCACAATGTAATGATATGCTATGTGTAGGAAAATTAGTACATAATGAATATATAAAAACTCGGCTTCTCGTTTTCCCACTATAAGAAAACCCTTTACTGGAATCCGATGCTATCACGTTATAGTAGGGTTACTAGTACTTGGTTATAATTTCATATTAAGAGTGTTAGAATTGACGAAATATCGCTAACTTGAATTCTTTTGACGAGTATCTAAATTGGCTTGAATTTTCTAGAAATATCAGCTTGTTTCTAAGATACCATCCTGTTTCTAGAAATTTCTTTGGAGGGCATATTAGGAAATCGTTTATTTGGACAGTGTGGACCTAATGTGACTCAAAAGGAATAGTGAAATACGCCAGTTTTCTGAGGAAATATGACGATGTATTGAGGATTACTTAATATTTTTTATTACTCTTTTAAAGTACCTGACAGTTCTATGATCTACAAAAAGAGTTATCGAGCTCTTTACTATTTAGTGTCCGTGTTTACGCCTACTGGAACTTTTAAATAAAAGCGTTTGTTTTCACAAATTCAGACTTTTTTCTTTATCCCGAGAGATCAATGATGCATAATCAGTGCGAAACCGGTCCATGGATACTTTGTGTCGCTTGTAATGTAAAATGTATACAGCAAAATTCGATCCTAAATATTGTGTTCAAGTATAACATACATCTGGAAACACCCTCGGAAACAGTGATCAAAGAAATATAGTGAAATGAACAAAGACATATAACGAAATTGAAATAACTTTTAAGTGTGGATTTCAAATTGGCACTTATTCTGCTGTTTCATGTGTAAATTTAATTTTATTTTATTTAATGGCCGATAGGTTATAGGTGGATTTTTTAGACAGCCATTTGAACAACCCATAATATAGCTCAAAACAGATAAAATTAATTTATCTCACCAAAGTGTGAAAATTTTAAAAAATAAATATTTTTGGGCACTTTTCATATCTGTCGATAATATTTTAAAATTTAATTTTATATAAGAAATGATTTCTTTATGTTGGTTGTCAGTTTTTTGCAGCTTTTATATCCGTTGAGCTTTGCCAAATGTGGTATTAGCTAAATGAAAACAAACAGAACAAAATACCTAGAACAGATGCATCACCAGATAACATTGTTTCACTACGGGGAAATGCATAACCTCGGTACTGCGATGACATAAAATTTTCCTGGATTCCTTGAAACTTCGCCAATACTTATTTTTGCAACAGGCTATTTTGTAAAGTCCTTTAACTATTATATATACTGCATATATCTATAATTCTGCGGGGCTGTCGAGTCTGTGAAATAATGTTGTATTCCACAAAACCAACACTCTTCGCAATAAAAACGTATTCTTTAAAAGAGAAAAAAAATATGTTTATATGCATTTCTACAATTCAATTTCTAAATGAAACTTAAACACAAATTAACAACATTTAAGAGCGGCTTATAACAGGGCCCTTTTGGAATCATTATAATTGTAATTACTAAAATATTCGTGAAATATTTTTTAATGAATATTTAAATGAATATTAGTATTATATAATGGATATTATTATGTAATGAATATTATTATATAATGAATATTATTATTCTAATGAATATTTAAAATATATTTTAATATTTTCTAGCAGAGATTCACACATCTATAGGTTAATTTCTTTAGCTGTCCTTTATTATGGGGGATATTTTAGGCAGCAACACCTAACATTGCTCATGGACAAGGAATTCGCGAACAATAAATGTCAACAAAATCGAAAGAAGCAAGATAGTATTCTTAATACAGACGTCTTTTACCATAGATCAAAAAGGTCAATGGTAGCGGCCCGCAATATAGTATATTTATAAAAATAGCGTTGATCCATTCCTAACAGAACTTTCAGACATGAAAACTCAGCTATGCGCCCTTAGGTAATTTGCTTCACAATATTTATTGCATTTTACATTTCCCACAATATAATGATATGCGGTGTGTAGGAAAATTAGAGCATAATGAATATATATAAAGCTCGATTTCTTGCTTCTCCGCTATAAGAAAACATTTCACAGGAACCCGTTTCCATATGACGTTAAAGTAGAGTTGCCGGTATTTGGCTATAATTTCGTATTATGGGTGTTAGATCTGGCGAAATATCGCTAATTTGACGACTTTTGACGAGTATCCAAATTAACTGGAATTTTTTAGAAATATTCGCGTGTTTCTAAAATACCACCCTATTTCTAGAAATTTCTATGGAGAGCATATTAGAAATCGATCATTTGGACAGTGTGGACGTAATGTGTGTGTCAAAGTGAAGAGGTTTTCTGAGAAAATGTTGGAATGTATTGAGAATGGCATAAGATATATAATTTCCTTTGTACCTGACAATTCTGTTACCTACAAAGATAGTTATTGAGCTCTTCAATATTTGTTGTTTGTGTACACTTTTTTCTTTCGTTTGACTTCCTTCTTTATCCTAGGAGGTCACCGATGCATAATAAGGGCGAAACTGGTCAATGGTTACTGTTATTTGCAATGGGAGTGTCTTCCTTACGTCTCTTATAGCAAGGCTCAAGGTGTACACGTCCCAGTCCTGACTGAATTAAATTTTGCTGCCTGGTTCTGCGTATATGATGCGACGGATATATCAAATGTGTGTATTTTGCTCTCGGATTTCCAGAAGAGACCGAAGTTGTTAACTGCAACTGTCGTTCTGCTTAGCGATGTTAATAAATATCTTTGAAAGTCTGTATGAAGAGCACAATTAATAATCTGTGTGCAAATTGTTTATGACTGGATATTGCCACTTCAAAATTGCCAAAAAATTTACAATAAATAATTTGGCATTACGTCTGATATTATAATAGCAAAAATTAAGCCCACATCCGAGTTATAATAGCATGCTGATGTTATAATAGCAAAAATTAAGCACACAGAGCTCGAAAGCGCTCTTGCCTTTTTTTAAACTTATGCACGTCTTATAGGAAGTAAAATAAAGACCTTCTGTTGTGGATGTGTGCTTAATTTTTGCTACATAATTTACATTCCAAAACACGAAAACTTGTTGTTTATTGGCAATACCTCTCAAAGTCCTCCCAGGTCCATGGCATCACGAATGTAGTTCTCGAGTTCTAAGGAGATAACGGCCTTGTTAACTGCAACTGTTATTCTGTATAGCGACGTCAATAAATCTCTTTGAGCGTCAGTGGGGAAGGTATTAAAAGCACAATTTAAAAAATATGTTCAAATTGTTTACGCCTGGATATTGCCACTTCAAAATTAACAAAGAATTTTTATTGCAAAAATACGAAAACTGGTTTTGTTTTGCAAACGACCCTCAAAGTACTGGCTCGTGCCGAAATGCAAAGCTCGACAACTTCAAACAGACAAATTTCTGATTGACTTTCGGGCTGAGTGCCCAAACTCAAATCAAATAACCTTGATTAAAATATTGGCTTATGTCGTATGGTGTGCCTCAGCTACAAGCCACAGGAAAAGATCTAAAATATAACACACTCTAATTATGGGTGGCAGAGCAGAAGGATTTTAAACAATAACAAAAACACTACGTTTATTTATCTAGCGTTTCAACTTTAGCTTGATCTTGTTTTCAGACTCTGTAGCTCTAACTCGGCTTCCAGATCGACGATTAAAAGGACTAATTTAGGAAAATGAAAAGCACTTTTCGATATAATCGAGCACTTACACACGATCCAGAATCTTGGTTGACTCATTACACCTGATTTAGCTGTCTTTTATAAGTGGGGGGGATTTTAGGCAGAAACACCTAACGCTGCTCATTTACAAAAAATCCGCGAACAACAAATGCTCAACAAAATCGCAAGAAGGACGATAGTATTCTTAATAGAGACGGCTTTTACTATAGACATACAAGGTAAATGGTAGCGACTTGCAATGATTAAAGGACTTTTTCCATTGCATCATCCACATGTCGTACATTTAAAAGAAACTTTGATCCATTCCAAAAGGAACTTTCAGACATGAAAACTCAGCTATGCGGCCTTAAGTAATTTGCTTCACAATATGTATTTCAATTTTACATTTTCCACAATGTAATGATATGCTATGTGTAGGAAAATTAGTACATAATGAATATATAAAAACTCGGCTTCTCGTTTTCCCACTATAAGAAAACCCTTTACTGGAATCCGATGCTATCACGTTATAGTAGGGTTACTAGTACTTGGTTATAATTTCATATTAAGAGTGTTAGAATTGACGAAATATCGCTAACTTGAATTCTTTTGACGAGTATCTAAATTGGCTTGAATTTTCTAGAAATATCAGCTTGTTTCTAAGATACCATCCTGTTTCTAGAAATTTCTTTGGAGGGCATATTAGGAAATCGTTTATTTGGACAGTGTGGACCTAATGTGACTCAAAAGGAATAGTGAAATACGCCAGTTTTCTGAGGAAATATGACGATGTATTGAGGATTACTTAATATTTTTTATTACTCTTTTAAAGTACCTGACAGTTCTATGATCTACAAAAAGAGTTATCGAGCTCTTTACTATTTAGTGTCCGTGTTTACGCCTACTGGAACTTTTAAATAAAAGCGTTTGTTTTCACAAATTCAGACTTTTTTCTTTATCCCGAGAGATCAATGATGCATAATCAGTGCGAAACCGGTCCATGGATACTTTGTGTCGCTTGTAATGTAAAATGTATACAGCAAAATTCGATCCTAAATATTGTGTTCAAGTATAACATACATCTGGAAACACCCTCGGAAACAGTGATCAAAGAAATATAGTGAAATGAACAAAGACATATAACGAAATTGAAATAACTTTTAAGTGTGGATTTCAAATTGGCACTTATTCTGCTGTTTCATGTGTAAATTTAATTTTATTTTATTTAATGGCCGATAGGTTATAGGTGGATTTTTTAGACAGCCATTTGAACAACCCATAATATAGCTCAAAACAGATAAAATTAATTTATCTCACCAAAGTGTGAAAATTTTAAAAAATAAATATTTTTGGGCACTTTTCATATCTGTCGATAATATTTTAAAATTTAATTTTATATAAGAAATGATTTCTTTATGTTGGTTGTCAGTTTTTTGCAGCTTTTATATCCGTTGAGCTTTGCCAAATGTGGTATTAGCTAAATGAAAACAAACAGAACAAAATACCTAGAACAGATGCATCACCAGATAACATTGTTTCACTACGGGGAAATGCATAACCTCGGTACTGCGATGACATAAAATTTTCCTGGATTCCTTGAAACTTCGCCAATACTTATTTTTGCAACAGGCTATTTTGTAAAGTCCTTTAACTATTATATATACTGCATATATCTATAATTCTGCGGGGCTGTCGAGTCTGTGAAATAATGTTGTATTCCACAAAACCAACACTCTTCGCAATAAAAACGTATTCTTTAAAAGAGAAAAAAAATATGTTTATATGCATTTCTACAATTCAATTTCTAAATGAAACTTAAACACAAATTAACAACATTTAAGAGCGGCTTATAACAGGGCCCTTTTGGAATCATTATAATTGTAATTACTAAAATATTCGTGAAATATTTTTTAATGAATATTTAAATGAATATTAGTATTATATAATGGATATTATTATGTAATGAATATTATTATATAATGAATATTATTATTCTAATGAATATTTAAAATATATTTTAATATTTTCTAGCAGAGATTCACACATCTATAGGTTAATTTCTTTAGCTGTCCTTTATTATGGGGGATATTTTAGGCAGCAACACCTAACATTGCTCATGGACAAGGAATTCGCGAACAATAAATGTCAACAAAATCGAAAGAAGCAAGATAGTATTCTTAATACAGACGTCTTTTACCATAGATCAAAAAGGTCAATGGTAGCGGCCCGCAATATAGTATATTTATAAAAATAGCGTTGATCCATTCCTAACAGAACTTTCAGACATGAAAACTCAGCTATGCGCCCTTAGGTAATTTGCTTCACAATATTTATTGCATGTTACATTTCCCACAATATAATGATATGCGGTGTGTAGGAAAATTAGAGCATAATGAATATATATAAAGCTCGATTTCTTGCTTCTCCGCTATAAGAAAACATTTCACAGGAACCCGTTTCCATATGACGTTAAAGTAGAGTTGCCGGTATTTGGCTATAATTTCGTATTATGGGTGTTAGATCTGGCGAAATATCGCTAATTTGACGACTTTTGACGAGTATCCAAATTAACTGGAATTTTTTAGAAATATTCGCGTGTTTCTAAAATACCACCCTATTTCTAGAAATTTCTATGGAGAGCATATTAGAAATCGATCATTTGGACAGTGTGGACGTAATGTGTGTGTCAAAGTGAAGAGGTTTTCTGAGAAAATGTTGGAATGTATTGAGAATGGCATAAGATATATAATTTCCTTTGTACCTGACAATTCTGTTACCTACAAAGATAGTTATTGAGCTCTTCAATATTTGTTGTTTGTGTACACTTTTTTCTTTCGTTTGACTTCCTTCTTTATCCTAGGAGGTCACCGATGCATAATAAGGGCGAAACTGGTCAATGGTTACTGTTATTTGCAATGGGAGTGTCTTCCTTACGTCTCTTATAGCAAGGCTCAAGGTGTACACGTCCCAGTCCTGACTGAATTAAATTTTGCTGCCTGGTTCTGCGTATATGATGCGACGGATATATCAAATGTGTGTATTTTGCTCTCGGATTTCCAGAAGAGACCGAAGTTGTTAACTGCAACTGTCGTTCTGCTTAGCGATGTTAATAAATATTTTTGAGAGTCTGTATGAAGAGCACAATTAATAATATGTGTGCAAATTGTTTATGACTGGATATTGCCACTTCAAAATTACCAAATAATTTACAATAAATAATTTGGCATTACGTCTGATATTATAATAGCAAAAATTAAGCCCACATCCGAGTTATAATAGCATGCTGATGTTATAATAGCAAAAATTAAGCACACAGAGCTCGAAAGCGCTCTTGCCTTTTTTTAAACTTATGCACGTCTTATAGGAAGTAAAATAAAGACCTTCTGTTGTGGATGTGTGCTTAATTTTTGCTACATAATTTACATTCCCAAAAAACACGAAAACTTGTTGTTTATTGGCAATACCTCTCAAAGTCCTCCCTGGTCCATGGCATCACGAATGTAGTTCTCGAGTTCTAAGGAGATAACGGCCTTGTTAACTGCAACTGTTATTCTGTATAGCGACGTCAATAAATCTCTTTGAGCGTCAGTGGGGAAGGTATTAAAAGCACAATTTAAAAAATATGTTCAAATTGTTTACGCCTGGATATTGCCACTTCAAAATTAACAAAGAATTTTTATTGCAAAAATACGAAAACTGGTTTTGTTTTGCAAACGACCCTCAAAGTACTGGCTCGTGCCGAAATGCAAAGCTCGACAACTTCAAACAGACAAATTTCTGATTGACTTTCGGGCTGAGTGCCCAAACTCAAATCAAATAACCTTGATTAAAATATTGGCTTATGTCGTATGGTGTGCCTCAGCTACAAGCCACAGGAAAAGATCTAAAATATAACACACTCTAATTATGGGTGGCAGAGCAGAAGGATTTTAAACAATAACAAAAACACTACGTTTATTTATCTAGCGTTTCAACTTTAGCTTGATCTTGTTTTCAGACTCTGTAGCTCTAACTCGGCTTCCAGATCGACGATTAAAAGGACTAATTTAGGAAAATGAAAAGCACTTTTCGATATAATCGAGCACTTACACACGATCCAGAATCTTGGTTGACTCATTACACCTGATTTAGCTGTCTTTTATAAGTGGGGGGGATTTTAGGCAGAAACACCTAACGCTGCTCATTTACAAAAAATCCGCGAACAACAAATGCTCAACAAAATCGCAAGAAGGACGATAGTATTCTTAATAGAGACGGCTTTTACTATAGACATACAAGGTAAATGGTAGCGACTTGCAATGATTAAAGGACTTTTTCCATTGCATCATCCACATGTCGTACATTTAAAAGAAACTTTGATCCATTCCAAAAGGAACTTTCAGACATGAAAACTCAGCTATGCGGCCTTAAGTAATTTGCTTCACAATATGTATTTCAATTTTACATTTTCCACAATGTAATGATATGCTATGTGTAGGAAAATTAGTACATAATTAATATATAAAAACTCGGCTTCTCGTTTTCCCACTATAAGAAAACCCTTTACTGGAATCCGATGCTATCACGTTATAGTAGGGTTACTGGTACTTGGTTATAATTTCATATTAAGAGTGTTAGAATTGACGAAATATCGCTAACTTGAATTCTTTTGACGAGTATCTAAATTGGCTTGAATTTTCTAGAAATATCAGCTTGTTTCTAAGATACCATCCTGTTTCTAGAAATTTCTTTGGAGGGCATATTAGGAAATCGTTTATTTGGACAGTGTGGACCTAATGTGACTCAAAAGGAATAGTGAAATACGCCAGTTTTCTGAGGAAATATGACGATGTATTGAGGATTACTTAATATTTTTTATTACTCTTTTAAAGTACCAGACAGTTCTATGATCTACAAAAAGAGTTATCGAGCTCTTTACTATTTAGTGTCCGTGTTTACGCCTACTGGAACTTTTAAATAAAAGCGTTTGTTTTCACAAATTCAGACTTTTTTCTTTATCCCGAGAGATCAATGATGCATAATCAGTGCGAAACCGGTCCATGGATACTTTGTGTCGCTTGTAATGTAAAATGTATACAGCAAAATTCGATCCTAAATATTGTGTTCAAGTATAACATACATCTGGAAACACCCTCGGAAACAGTGATCAAAGAAATATAGTGAAATGAACAAAGACATATAACGAAATTGAAATAACTTTTAAGTGTGGATTTCAAATTGGCACTTATTCTGCTGTTTCATGTGTAAATTTAATTTTATTTTATTTAATGGCCGATAGGTTATAGGTGGATTTTTTAGACAGCCATTTGAACAACCCATAATATAGCTCAAAACAGATAAAATTAATTTATCTCACCAAAGTGTGAAAATTTTAAAAAATAAATATTTTTGGGCACTTTTCATATCTGTCGATAATATTTTAAAATTTAATTTTATATAAGAAATGATTTCTTTATGTTGGTTGTCAGTTTTTTGCAGCTTTTATATCCGTTGAGCTTTGCCAAATGTGGTATTAGCTAAATGAAAACAAACAGAACAAAATACCTAGAACAGATGCATCACCAGATAACATTGTTTCACTACGGGGAAATGCATAACCTCGGTACTGCGATGACATAAAATTTTCCTGGATTCCTTGAAACTTCGCCAATACTTATTTTTGCAACAGGCTATTTTGTAAAGTCCTTTAACTATTATATATACTGCATATATCTATAATTCTGCGGGGCTGTCGAGTCTGTGAAATAATGTTGTATTCCACAAAACCAACACTCTTCGCAATAAAAACGTATTCTTTAAAAGAGAAAAAAAATATGTTTATATGCATTTCTACAATTCAATTTCTAAATGAAACTTAAACACAAATTAACAACATTTAAGAGCGGCTTATAACAGGGCCCTTTTGGAATCATTATAATTGTAATTACTAAAATATTCGTGAAATATTTTTTAATGAATATTTAAATGAATATTAGTATTATATAATGGATATTATTATGTAATGAATATTATTATATAATGAATATTATTATTCTAATGAATATTTAAAATATATTTTAATATTTTCTAGCAGAGATTCACACATCTATAGGTTAATTTCTTTAGCTGTCCTTTATTATGGGGGATATTTTAGGCAGCAACACCTAACATTGCTCATGGACAAGGAATTCGCGAACAATAAATGTCAACAAAATCGAAAGAAGCAAGATAGTATTCTTAATACAGACGTCTTTTACCATAGATCAAAAAGGTCAATGGTAGCGGCCCGCAATATAGTATATTTATAAAAATAGCGTTGATCCATTCCTAACAGAACTTTCAGACATGAAAACTCAGCTATGCGCCCTTAGGTAATTTGCTTCACAATATTTATTGCATTTTACATTTCCCACAATATAATGATATGCGGTGTGTAGGAAAATTAGAGCATAATGAATATATATAAAGCTCGATTTCTTGCTTCTCCGCTATAAGAAAACATTTCACAGGAACCCGTTTCCATATGACGTTAAAGTAGAGTTGCCGGTATTTGGCTATAATTTCGTATTATGGGTGTTAGATCTGGCGAAATATCGCTAATTTGACGACTTTTGACGAGTATCCAAATTAACTGGAATTTTTTAGAAATATTCGCGTGTTTCTAAAATACCACCCTATTTCTAGAAATTTCTATGGAGAGCATATTAGAAATCGATCATTTGGACAGTGTGGACGTAATGTGTGTGTCAAAGTGAAGAGGTTTTCTGAGAAAATGTTGGAATGTATTGAGAATGGCATAAGATATATAATTTCCTTTGTACCTGACAATTCTGTTACCTACAAAGATAGTTATTGAGCTCTTCAATATTTGTTGTTTGTGTACACTTTTTTCTTTCGTTTGACTTCCTTCTTTATCCTAGGAGGTCACCGATGCATAATAAGGGCGAAACTGGTCAATGGTTACTGTTATTTGCAATGGGAGTGTCTTCCTTACGTCTCTTATAGCAAGGCTCAAGGTGTACACGTCCCAGTCCTGACTGAATTAAATTTTGCTGCCTGGTTCTGCGTATATGATGCGACGGATATATCAAATGTGTGTATTTTGCTCTCGGATTTCCAGAAGAGACCGAAGTTGTTAACTGCAACTGTCGTTCTGCTTAGCGATGTTAATAAATATCTTTGAAAGTCTGTATGAAGAGCACAATTAATAATCTGTGTGCAAATTGTTTATGACTGGATATTGCCACTTCAAAATTGCCAAAAAATTTACAATAAATAATTTGGCATTACGTCTGATATTATAATAGCAAAAATTAAGCCCACATCCGAGTTATAATAGCATGCTGATGTTATAATAGCAAAAATTAAGCACACAGAGCTCGATAGCGCTCTTGCCTTTTTTTAAACTTATGCACGTCTTATAGGAAGTAAAATAAAGACCTTCTGTTGTGGATGTGTGCTTAATTTTTGCTACATAATTTACATTCCAAAACACGAAAACTTGTTGTTTATTGGCAATACCTCTCAAAGTCCTCCCAGGTCCATGGCATCACGAATGTAGTTCTCGAGTTCTAAGGAGATAACGGCCTTGTTAACTGCAACTGTTATTCTGTATAGCGACGTCAATAAATCTCTTTGAGCGTCAGTGGGGAAGGTATTAAAAGCACAATTTAAAAAATATGTTCAAATTGTTTACGCCTGGATATTGCCACTTCAAAATTAACAAAGAATTTTTATTGCAAAAATACGAAAACTGGTTTTGTTTTGCAAACGACCCTCAAAGTACTGGCTCGTGCCGAAATGCAAAGCTCGACAACTTCAAACAGACAAATTTCTGATTGACTTTCGGGCTGAGTGCCCAAACTCAAATCAAATAACCTTGATTAAAATATTGGCTTATGTCGTATGGTGTGCCTCAGCTACAAGCCACAGGAAAAGATCTAAAATATAACACACTCTAATTATGGGTGGCAGAGCAGAAGGATTTTAAACAATAACAAAAACACTACGTTTATTTATCTAGCGTTTCAACTTTAGCTTGATCTTGTTTTCAGACTCTGTAGCTCTAACTCGGCTTCCAGATCGACGATTAAAAGGACTAATTTAGGAAAATGAAAAGCACTTTTCGATATAATCGAGCACTTACACACGATCCAGAATCTTGGTTGACTCATTACACCTGATTTAGCTGTCTTTTATAAGTGGGGGGGATTTTAGGCAGAAACACCTAACGCTGCTCATTTACAAAAAATCCGCGAACAACAAATGCTCAACAAAATCGCAAGAAGGACGATAGTATTCTTAATAGAGACGGCTTTTACTATAGACATACAAGGTAAATGGTAGCGACTTGCAATGATTAAAGGACTTTTTCCATTGCATCATCCACATGTCGTACATTTAAAAGAAACTTTGATCCATTCCAAAAGGAACTTTCAGACATGAAAACTCAGCTATGCGGCCTTAAGTAATTTGCTTCACAATATGTATTTCAATTTTACATTTTCCACAATGTAATGATATGCTATGTGTAGGAAAATTAGTACATAATTAATATATAAAAACTCGGCTTCTCGTTTTCCCACTATAAGAAAACCCTTTACTGGAATCCGATGCTATCACGTTATAGTAGGGTTACTGGTACTTGGTTATAATTTCATATTAAGAGTGTTAGAATTGACGAAATATCGCTAACTTGAATTCTTTTGACGAGTATCTAAATTGGCTTGAATTTTCTAGAAATATCAGCTTGTTTCTAAGATACCATCCTGTTTCTAGAAATTTCTTTGGAGGGCATATTAGGAAATCGTTTATTTGGACAGTGTGGACCTAATGTGACTCAAAAGGAATAGTGAAATACGCCAGTTTTCTGAGGAAATATGACGATGTATTGAGGATTACTTAATATTTTTTATTACTCTTTTAAAGTACCAGACAGTTCTATGATCTACAAAAAGAGTTATCGAGCTCTTTACTATTTAGTGTCCGTGTTTACGCCTACTGGAACTTTTAAATAAAAGCGTTTGTTTTCACAAATTCAGACTTTTTTCTTTATCCCGAGAGATCAATGATGCATAATCAGTGCGAAACCGGTCCATGGATACTTTGTGTCGCTTGTAATGTAAAATGTATACAGCAAAATTCGATCCTAAATATTGTGTTCAAGTATAACATACATCTGGAAACACCCTCGGAAACAGTGATCAAAGAAATATAGTGAAATGAACAAAGACATATAACGAAATTGAAATAACTTTTAAGTGTGGATTTCAAATTGGCACTTATTCTGCTGTTTCATGTGTAAATTTAATTTTATTTTATTTAATGGCCGATAGGTTATAGGTGGATTTTTTAGACAGCCATTTGAACAACCCATAATATAGCTCAAAACAGATAAAATTAATTTATCTCACCAAAGTGTGAAAATTTTAAAAAATAAATATTTTTGGGCACTTTTCATATCTGTCGATAATATTTTAAAATTTAATTTTATATAAGAAATGATTTCTTTATGTTGGTTGTCAGTTTTTTGCAGCTTTTATATCCGTTGAGCTTTGCCAAATGTGGTATTAGCTAAATGAAAACAAACAGAACAAAATACCTAGAACAGATGCATCACCAGATAACATTGTTTCACTACGGGGAAATGCATAACCTCGGTACTGCGATGACATAAAATTTTCCTGGATTCCTTGAAACTTCGCCAATACTTATTTTTGCAACAGGCTATTTTGTAAAGTCCTTTAACTATTATATATACTGCATATATCTATAATTCTGCGGGGCTGTCGAGTCTGTGAAATAATGTTGTATTCCACAAAACCAACACTCTTCGCAATAAAAACGTATTCTTTAAAAGAGAAAAAAAATATGTTTATATGCATTTCTACAATTCAATTTCTAAATGAAACTTAAACACAAATTAACAACATTTAAGAGCGGCTTATAACAGGGCCCTTTTGGAATCATTATAATTGTAATTACTAAAATATTCGTGAAATATTTTTTAATGAATATTTAAATGAATATTAGTATTATATAATGGATATTATTATGTAATGAATATTATTATATAATGAATATTATTATTCTAATGAATATTTAAAATATATTTTAATATTTTCTAGCAGAGATTCACACATCTATAGGTTAATTTCTTTAGCTGTCCTTTATTATGGGGGATATTTTAGGCAGCAACACCTAACATTGCTCATGGACAAGGAATTCGCGAACAATAAATGTCAACAAAATCGAAAGAAGCAAGATAGTATTCTTAATACAGACGTCTTTTACCATAGATCAAAAAGGTCAATGGTAGCGGCCCGCAATATAGTATATTTATAAAAATAGCGTTGATCCATTCCTAACAGAACTTTCAGACATGAAAACTCAGCTATGCGCCCTTAGGTAATTTGCTTCACAATATTTATTGCATTTTACATTTCCCACAATATAATGATATGCGGTGTGTAGGAAAATTAGAGCATAATGAATATATATAAAGCTCGATTTCTTGCTTCTCCGCTATAAGAAAACATTTCACAGGAACCCGTTTCCATATGACGTTAAAGTAGAGTTGCCGGTATTTGGCTATAATTTCGTATTATGGGTGTTAGATCTGGCGAAATATCGCTAATTTGACGACTTTTGACGAGTATCCAAATTAACTGGAATTTTTTAGAAATATTCGCGTGTTTCTAAAATACCACCCTATTTCTAGAAATTTCTATGGAGAGCATATTAGAAATCGATCATTTGGACAGTGTGGACGTAATGTGTGTGTCAAAGTGAAGAGGTTTTCTGAGAAAATGTTGGAATGTATTGAGAATGGCATAAGATATATAATTTCCTTTGTACCTGACAATTCTGTTACCTACAAAGATAGTTATTGAGCTCTTCAATATTTGTTGTTTGTGTACACTTTTTTCTTTCGTTTGACTTCCTTCTTTATCCTAGGAGGTCACCGATGCATAATAAGGGCGAAACTGGTCAATGGTTACTGTTATTTGCAATGGGAGTGTCTTCCTTACGTCTCTTATAGCAAGGCTCAAGGTGTACACGTCCCAGTCCTGACTGAATTAAATTTTGCTGCCTGGTTCTGCGTATATGATGCGACGGATATATCAAATGTGTGTATTTTGCTCTCGGATTTCCAGAAGAGACCGAAGTTGTTAACTGCAACTGTCGTTCTGCTTAGCGATGTTAATAAATATTTTTGAGAGTCTGTATGAAGAGCACAATTAATAATATGTGTGCAAATTGTTTATGACTGGATATTGCCACTTCAAAATTACCAAATAATTTACAATAAATAATTTGGCATTACGTCTGATATTATAATAGCAAAAATTAAGCCCACATCCGAGTTATAATAGCATGCTGATGTTATAATAGCAAAAATTAAGCACACAGAGCTCGAAAGCGCTCTTGCCTTTTTTTAAACTTATGCACGTCTTATAGGAAGTAAAATAAAGACCTTCTGTTGTGGATGTGTGCTTAATTTTTGCTACATAATTTACATTCCCAAAAAACACGAAAACTTGTTGTTTATTGGCAATACCTCTCAAAGTCCTCCCTGGTCCATGGCATCACGAATGTAGTTCTCGAGTTCTAAGGAGATAACGGCCTTGTTAACTGCAACTGTTATTCTGTATAGCGACGTCAATAAATCTCTTTGAGCGTCAGTGGGGAAGGTATTAAAAGCACAATTTAAAAAATATGTTCAAATTGTTTACGCCTGGATATTGCCACTTCAAAATTAACAAAGAATTTTTATTGCAAAAATACGAAAACTGGTTTTGTTTTGCAAACGACCCTCAAAGTACTGGCTCGTGCCGAAATGCAAAGCTCGACAACTTCAAACAGACAAATTTCTGATTGACTTTCGGGCTGAGTGCCCAAACTCAAATCAAATAACCTTGATTAAAATATTGGCTTATGTCGTATGGTGTGCCTCAGCTACAAGCCACAGGAAAAGATCTAAAATATAACACACTCTAATTATGGGTGGCAGAGCAGAAGGATTTTAAACAATAACAAAAACACTACGTTTATTTATCTAGCGTTTCAACTTTAGCTTGATCTTGTTTTCAGACTCTGTAGCTCTAACTCGGCTTCCAGATCGACGATTAAAAGGACTAATTTAGGAAAATGAAAAGCACTTTTCGATATAATCGAGCACTTACACACGATCCAGAATCTTGGTTGACTCATTACACCTGATTTAGCTGTCTTTTATAAGTGGGGGGGATTTTAGGCAGAAACACCTAACGCTGCTCATTTACAAAAAATCCGCGAACAACAAATGCTCAACAAAATCGCAAGAAGGACGATAGTATTCTTAATAGAGACGGCTTTTACTATAGACATACAAGGTAAATGGTAGCGACTTGCAATGATTAAAGGACTTTTTCCATTGCATCATCCACATGTCGTACATTTAAAAGAAACTTTGATCCATTCCAAAAGGAACTTTCAGACATGAAAACTCAGCTATGCGGCCTTAAGTAATTTGCTTCACAATATGTATTTCAATTTTACATTTTCCACAATGTAATGATATGCTATGTGTAGGAAAATTAGTACATAATGAATATATAAAAACTCGGCTTCTCGTTTTCCCACTATAAGAAAACCCTTTACTGGAATCCGATGCTATCACGTTATAGTAGGGTTACTAGTACTTGGTTATAATTTCATATTAAGAGTGTTAGAATTGACGAAATATCGCTAACTTGAATTCTTTTGACGAGTATCTAAATTGGCTTGAATTTTCTAGAAATATCAGCTTGTTTCTAAGATACCATCCTGTTTCTAGAAATTTCTTTGGAGGGCATATTAGGAAATCGTTTATTTGGACAGTGTGGACCTAATGTGACTCAAAAGGAATAGTGAAATACGCCAGTTTTCTGAGGAAATATGACGATGTATTGAGGATTACTTAATATTTTTTATTACTCTTTTAAAGTACCTGACAGTTCTATGATCTACAAAAAGAGTTATCGAGCTCTTTACTATTTAGTGTCCGTGTTTACGCCTACTGGAACTTTTAAATAAAAGCGTTTGTTTTCACAAATTCAGACTTTTTTCTTTATCCCGAGAGATCAATGATGCATAATCAGTGCGAAACCGGTCCATGGATACTTTGTGTCGCTTGTAATGTAAAATGTATACAGCAAAATTCGATCCTAAATATTGTGTTCAAGTATAACATACATCTGGAAACACCCTCGGAAACAGTGATCAAAGAAATATAGTGAAATGAACAAAGACATATAACGAAATTGAAATAACTTTTAAGTGTGGATTTCAAATTGGCACTTATTCTGCTGTTTCATGTGTAAATTTAATTTTATTTTATTTAATGGCCGATAGGTTATAGGTGGATTTTTTAGACAGCCATTTGAACAACCCATAATATAGCTCAAAACAGATAAAATTAATTTATCTCACCAAAGTGTGAAAATTTTAAAAAATAAATATTTTTGGGCACTTTTCATATCTGTCGATAATATTTTAAAATTTAATTTTATATAAGAAATGATTTCTTTATGTTGGTTGTCAGTTTTTTGCAGCTTTTATATCCGTTGAGCTTTGCCAAATGTGGTATTAGCTAAATGAAAACAAACAGAACAAAATACCTAGAACAGATGCATCACCAGATAACATTGTTTCACTACGGGGAAATGCATAACCTCGGTACTGCGATGACATAAAATTTTCCTGGATTCCTTGAAACTTCGCCAATACTTATTTTTGCAACAGGCTATTTTGTAAAGTCCTTTAACTATTATATATACTGCATATATCTATAATTCTGCGGGGCTGTCGAGTCTGTGAAATAATGTTGTATTCCACAAAACCAACACTCTTCGCAATAAAAACGTATTCTTTAAAAGAGAAAAAAAATATGTTTATATGCATTTCTACAATTCAATTTCTAAATGAAACTTAAACACAAATTAACAACATTTAAGAGCGGCTTATAACAGGGCCCTTTTGGAATCATTATAATTGTAATTACTAAAATATTCGTGAAATATTTTTTAATGAATATTTAAATGAATATTAGTATTATATAATGGATATTATTATGTAATGAATATTATTATATAATGAATATTATTATTCTAATGAATATTTAAAATATATTTTAATATTTTCTAGCAGAGATTCACACATCTATAGGTTAATTTCTTTAGCTGTCCTTTATTATGGGGGATATTTTAGGCAGCAACACCTAACATTGCTCATGGACAAGGAATTCGCGAACAATAAATGTCAACAAAATCGAAAGAAGCAAGATAGTATTCTTAATACAGACGTCTTTTACCATAGATCAAAAAGGTCAATGGTAGCGGCCCGCAATATAGTATATTTATAAAAATAGCGTTGATCCATTCCTAACAGAACTTTCAGACATGAAAACTCAGCTATGCGCCCTTAGGTAATTTGCTTCACAATATTTATTGCATTTTACATTTCCCACAATATAATGATATGCGGTGTGTAGGAAAATTAGAGCATAATGAATATATATAAAGCTCGATTTCTTGCTTCTCCGCTATAAGAAAACATTTCACAGGAACCCGTTTCCATATGACGTTAAAGTAGAGTTGCCGGTATTTGGCTATAATTTCGTATTATGGGTGTTAGATCTGGCGAAATATCGCTAATTTGACGACTTTTGACGAGTATCCAAATTAACTGGAATTTTTTAGAAATATTCGCGTGTTTCTAAAATACCACCCTATTTCTAGAAATTTCTATGGAGAGCATATTAGAAATCGATCATTTGGACAGTGTGGACGTAATGTGTGTGTCAAAGTGAAGAGGTTTTCTGAGAAAATGTTGGAATGTATTGAGAATGGCATAAGATATATAATTTCCTTTGTACCTGACAATTCTGTTACCTACAAAGATAGTTATTGAGCTCTTCAATATTTGTTGTTTGTGTACACTTTTTTCTTTCGTTTGACTTCCTTCTTTATCCTAGGAGGTCACCGATGCATAATAAGGGCGAAACTGGTCAATGGTTACTGTTATTTGCAATGGGAGTGTCTTCCTTACGTCTCTTATAGCAAGGCTCAAGGTGTACACGTCCCAGTCCTGACTGAATTAAATTTTGCTGCCTGGTTCTGCGTATATGATGCGACGGATATATCAAATGTGTGTATTTTGCTCTCGGATTTCCAGAAGAGACCGAAGTTGTTAACTGCAACTGTCGTTCTGCTTAGCGATGTTAATAAATATTTTTGAGAGTCTGTATGAAGAGCACAATTAATAATATGTGTGCAAATTGTTTATGACTGGATATTGCCACTTCAAAATTACCAAATAATTTACAATAAATAATTTGGCATTATGTCTGATATTATAATAGCAAAAATTAAGCCCACATCCGAGTTATAATAGCATGCTGATGTTATAATAGCAAAAATTAAGCACACACAGCTCGAAAGCGCTCTTGCCTTTTTTTAAACGTATGCACGTCTTATAGGAAGTAAAATAAAGACCTTCTGTTGTGGATGTGTGCTTAATTTTTGCTACATAATTTACATTCCAAAACACGAAAACTTGTTGTTTATTAGCAATACCTCTCAAAGTCCTCCCTGGTCCATGGCATCACGAATGTAGTTCTCGAGTTCTAAGGAGATAACGGCCTTGTTAACTGCAACTGTTATTCTGTATAGCGACGTCAATAAATCTCTTTGAGCGTCAGTGGGGAAGGTATTAAAAGCACAATTTAAAAAATATGTTCAAATTGTTTACGCCTGGATATTGCCACTTCAAAATTAACAAAGAATTTTTATTGCAAAAATACGAAAACTGGTTTTGTTTTGCTAACGACCCTCAAAGTACTGGCTCGTGCCGAAATGCAAAGCTCGACAACTTCAAACAGACATATTTCTGATTGACTTTCGGGCTGAGTGCCCAAACTCAAATCAAATAAACTTGATTAAAATATTGGCTTATGTCGTATGGTGTGCCTCAGCTACAAGCCACAGGAAAAGATCTAAAATATAACACACTCTAATTATGGGTGGCAGAGCAGAAGGATTTTAAACAATAACAAAAACACTACGTTTATTTATCTAGCGTTTCAACTTTAGCTTGATCTTGTTTTCAGACTCTGTAGCTCTAACTCGGCTTCCAGATCGACGATTAAAAGGACTAACTTAGGAAAATGAAAAGCACTTTTCGATATAATCGAGCACTTACACACGATCCAGAATCTTGGTTGACTCATTACACCTGATTTAGCTGTCTTTTATAAGTGGGGGGGATTTTAGGCAGAAACACCTAACGCTGCTCATTTACAAAAAATCCGCGAACAACAAATGCTCAACAAAATCGCAAGAAGGACGATAGTATTCTTAATAGAGACGGCTTTTACTATAGACATACAAGGTAAATGGTAGCGACTTGCGATGATTAAAGGACTTTTTCCATTGAATCATCCACATGTCGTACATTTAAAAGAAACTTTGATCCATTCCAAAAGGAACTTTCAGACATGAAAACTCAGCTATGCGGCCTTAAGTAATTTGCTTCACAATATGTATTTCAATTTTACATTTTCCACAATGTAATGATATGCTATGTGTAGGAAAAGTAGTACATAATGAATATATAAAAACTAGGCTTCTCGTTTTCCCACTATAAGAAAACCCTTTACTGGAATCCGATGCTATCACGTTATAGTAGGGTTACTAGTACTTGGTTATAATTTCATATTAAGAGTGTTAGAATTGACGAAATATCGCTAACTTGAATTCTTTTGACGAGTATCTAAATTGGCTTGAATTTTCTAGAAATATCAGCTTGTTTCTAAGATACAATCCTGTTTCTAGAAATTTCTTTGGAGGGCATATTAGGAAATCGTTTATTTGGACAGTGTGGACCTAATGTGACTCAAAAGGAATAGTGAAATACGCCAGTTTTCTGAGGAAATATGACGATGTATTGAGGATTACTTAATATTTTTTATTACTCTTTTAAAGTACCTGACAGTTCTATGATCTACAAAAAGAGTTATCGAGCTCTTTACTATTTAGTGTTCGTGTTTACGCCTACTGGAACTTTTAAATAAAAGCGTTTGTTTTCACAAATTCAGACTTTTTTCTTTATCCCGAGAGATCACCGATGCATAATCAGTGCGAAACCGGTCCATGGATACTTTGTGTCGCTTGTAATGTAAAATGTATACAGCAAAATTCGATCCTAAATATTGTGTTCAAGTATAACATACATCTGGAAACACCCTCGGAAACAGTGATCAAAGAAATATAGTGAAATGAACAAAGACATATAACGAAATTGAAATAACTTTTAAGTGTGGATTTCAAATTGGCACTTATTCTGCTGTTTCATGTGTAAATTTAATTTTATTTTATTTAATGGCCGATAGGTTATAGGTGGATTTTTTAGACAGCCATTTGAACAACCCATAATATAGCTCAAAACAGATAAAATTAATTTATCTCACCAAAGTGTGAAAATTTTAAAAAATAAATATTTTTGGGCACTTTTCATATCTGTCGATAATATTTTAAAATTTAATTTTATATAAGAAATGATTTCTTCATGTTGGTTGTCAGTTTTTTGCAGCTTTTATATCCGTTGAGCTTTGCCAAATGTGGTATTAGCTAAATGAAAATAAATAGAACAAAATACCTAGAACAGATGCATCACCAGATAACATTGTTTCACTACGAGGAAATGCATAACCTCGGTACTGCGATGACATAAAATTTTCCTGGATTCCTTGAAACTTCGCCAATACTTATTTTTGCAACAGGCTATTTTGTAAAGTCCTTTAACTATTATATATACTGCATATATCTATAATTCTGCGGGGCTGTCGAGTCTGTGAAATAATGTTGTATTCCACAAAACCAACACTCTTCGCAATAAAAACGTATTCTTTAAAAGAGAAAAAAAATATGTTTATTTGCATTTCTTCAATTCAATTTCTAAATGAAACTCAAACACAAATTAACAACATTTAAGAGCGTCTTATAACAGGGCCCTTTTGGAATCATTTTAATTGTAATTACTAAAATATTCGTGAAATATTTTTTAATGAATATTTAAATGAATATTAGTATTATATAATGGATATTATTATGTAATGAATATTATTATATAATGAATATTATTATTCTAATGAATATTTAAAATATATTTTAATATTTTCTAGCAGAGATTCACACATCTATAGGTTAATTTCTTTAGCTGTCCTTTATTATGGGGGATATTTTAGGCAGCAACACCTAACATTGCTCATGGACAAGGAATTCGCGAACAATAAATGTCAACAAAATCGAAAGAAGCAAGATAGTATTCTTAATACAGACGTCTTTTACCATAGATCAAAAAGGTCAATGGTAGCGGCCCGCAATATAGTATATTTATAAAAATAGCGTTGATCCATTCCTAACAGAACTTTCAGACATGAAAACTCAGCTATGCGCCCTTAGGTAATTTGCTTCACAATATTTATTGCATTTTACATTTCCCACAATATAATGATATGCGGTGTGTAGGAAAATTAGAGCATAATGAATATATATAAAGCTCGATTTCTTGCTTCTCCGCTATAAGAAAACATTTCACCGGAACCCGTTTCCATATGACGTTAAAGTAGAGTTGCCGGTATTTGTCTATAATTTCGTATTATGGGTGTTATATCTGGCGAAATATCGCTAATTTGACGACTTTTGACGAGTATCCAAATTAACTGGAATTTTTTAGAAATATTCGCGTGTTTCTAAAATACCACCCTATTTCTAGAAATTTCTATGGAGAGCATATTAGAAATCGATCATTTGGAGAGTGTGGACGTAATGTGTGTGTCAAAGTGAAGAGGTTTTCTGAGAAAATGTTGGAATGTATTGAGAATGGCATAAGATATATTAATTCCTTTGTACCTGACAATTCTGTGACCCACAAAGATAGTTATTGAGCTCTTAAATATTTGTTGTTTGTGTACACTTTTTTCTTTCGTTTGACTTCCTTCTTTATCCTAGGAGGTCACCGATGCATAATAAGGGCGAAACTGGTCCATGGTTACTGTTATTTGCAATGGGAGTGTCTTCCTTACTTCTCTTATAGCAAGGCTCAAGGTGTACACGTCCCAGTCCTGACTGAATTAAATTTTGCTGCCTGGTTCTGCGTATATGATGCGACGGATATATCAAATGTGTGTATTTTGCTCTCGGATTTCCAGAAGAGACCGAAGTTGTTAACTGCAACTGTCGTTCTGCTTAGCGATGTTAATAAATATTTTTGAGAGTCTGTATGAAGAGCACAATTAATAATATGTGTGCAAATTGTTTATGACTGGATATTGCCACTTCAAAATTACCAAATAATTTACAATAAATAATTTGGCATTATGTCTGATATTATAATAGCAAAAATTAAGCCCACATCCGAGTTATAATAGCATGCTGATGTTATAATAGCAAAAATTAAGCACACACAGCTCGAAAGCGCTCTTGCCTTTTTTTAAACGTATGCACGTCTTATAGGAAGTAAAATAAAGACCTTCTGTTGTGGATGTGTGCTTAATTTTTGCTACATAATTTACATTCCGAAACACGAAAACTTGTTGTTTATTGGCAATACCTCTCAAAGTCCTCCCTGGTCCATGGCATCACGAATGTAGTTCTCGAGTTCTAAGGAGATAACGGCCTTGTTAACTGCAACTGTTATTCTGTACAGCGACGTCAATAAATCTCTTTGAGCGTCAGTGGGGAAGGTATTAAAAGCACAATTTAAAATATATGTGCAAATTGTTTACGCCTGGATATTGCCACTTCAAAATTAACAAAGAATTTTTATTGCAAAAATACGAAAACTGGTTTTGTTTTGCTAACGACCCTCAAAGTACTGGCTCGTGCCAAAATGCAAAGCTCGACAACTTCAAACAGACAAATTTCTGATTGACTTTCGGGCTGAGTGCCCAAACTCAAATCAAATAACCTTGATTAAAATATTGGCTTATGTCGTATGGTGTGCCTCAGCTACAAGCCACAGGAAAAGATCTGAAATATAACACACTCTAATTATGGGTGGCAGAGCAGAAGGATTTTAAACAATAACAAAAACAATACGTTTATTTATCTAGCGTTTCAACTTTAGCTTGATCTTGTTTTCAGACTCTGTAGCTCTAACTCGGCTTCCAGATCGACGATTAAAAGGACTAATTTAGGAAAATGAAAAGCACTTTTCGATATAATCGAGCACTTACACACGATCCAGAGTCTTGGTTAACTCATTACACCTGATTTAGCTGTCTTTTATAAGTGGGGGGATTTTAGGCAGAAACACCTAACGCTGCTCATTTACAAAAAACCCGCGAACAACAAATGCTCAACAAAATCGCAAGAAGGACGATAGTACTCTTAATAGAGACGGCTTTTACTATAGACATACAAGGTAAATGGTAGCGACTTGCAATGATTAAAGGACTTTTTCTATTGCATCATCCACATGTCGTACATTTAAAAAAACTTTGATCCATTCCAAAAGGAACTTTCAGACATGAAAACTCAGCTATGCGGCCTTAAGTAATTTGCTTCACAATATGTGTTTCAATTTTACATTTTCCACAATGTAATGATATGCTATGTGTAGGAAAAGTAGTACATAATGAATATATAAAAACTCGGCTTCTCGTTTTCCCACTATAAGAAAACCCTTTACTGGAATCCGATGCTATCACGTTATAGTAGGGTTACTGGTACTTGGTTATAATTTCATATTAAGAGTGTTAGAATTGACGAAATATCGCTAACTTGAATTCTTTTGACGAGTATCTAAATTGGCTTGAATTTTCTAGAAATATCAGCTTGTTTCTACGATACCATCCTGTTTCTAGAAATTTCTTTGGAGGGCATATTAGGAAATCGTTTATTTGGACAGTGTGGACCTAATGTGACTCAAAAGGAATAGTGAAATACGCCAGTTTTCTGAGGAAATATGACGATGTATTGAGGATTACTTAATATTTTTTATTACTCTTTTAAAGTACCTGACAGTTCTATGATCTACAAAAAGAGTTATCGAGCTCTTTACTATTTAGTGTTCGTGTTTACGCCTACTGGAACTTTTAAATAAAAGCGTTTGTTTTCACAAATTCAGACTTTTTTCTTTATCCCGAGAGATCACCGATGCATAATCAGTGCGAAACCGGTCCATGGATACTTTGTGTCGCTTGTAATGTAAAATGTATACAGCAAAATTCGATCCTAAATATTGTGTTCAAGTATAACATACATCTGGAAACACCCTCGGAAACAGTGATCAAAGAAATATAGTGAAATGAACAAAGACATATAACGAAATTGAAATAACTTTTAAGTGTGGATTTCAAATTGGCACTTATTCTGCTGTTTCATGTGTAAATTTAATTTTATTTTATTTAATGGCCGATAGGTTATAGGTGGATTTTTTAGACAGCCATTTGAACAACCCATAATATAGCTCAAAACAGATAAAATTAATTTATCTCACCAAAGTGTGAAAATTTTAAAAAATAAATATTTTTGGGCACTGTTCATATCTGTCGATAATATTTTAAAATTTAATTTTATATAAAAAATGATTTCTTCATGTTGGTTGTAAGTTTTTTGCAGCTTTTATATCCGTTGAGCTTTGCCAAATGTGGTATTAGCTAAATGAAAACAAATAGAACAAAATACCTAGAACAGATGCATCACCAGATAACATTGTTTCACTACGGGGAAATGCATAACCTCGGTACTGCGATGACATAAAATTTTCCTGGATTTCTTGAAACTTCGCCAATACTTATTTTTGCAACAGGCTATTTTGTAAAGTCCTTTAACTATTATATATACTGCATATATCTATAATTCTGCGGGGCTGTCGAGTCTGTGAAATAATGTTGTATTCCACAAAACCAACAATAAAAACGTATTCATTAAAAGAGAAAAAAAATATGTTTATTTGCATTTCTTCAATTCAATTTCTAAATGAAGCTCAAACACAAATTAACAACATTTAAGAGCGTCTTATAACGGGGCCCTTTTGGAATCATTATAATTGTAATTACTAAAATATTCGTGAAATATTTTTAATGAATATTTAAATGAATATTAGTATTATATAATGGATATTATTATATAATGAATATTATTATATAATGAATATTATTATATAATGAATATTATTATTTTAATGAATATTTAATATATATTTTAATATTTTCTAGCAGAGATTCACACATCTATAGGTTGATTTCTTTAGCTGTCCTTTATTATGGGGGATATTTTAGGCAGCAACACCTAACATTGCTCATGGACAAGGAATTCGCGAACAATAAATGTCAACAAAATCGAAAGAAGCAAGATAGTATTCTTAATACAGACGTCTTTTACCATAGATCAAAAAGGTCAATGGTAGCGGCCTGCAATATAGTATATTTATAAAAATAGCGTTGATCCATTCCTAACAGAACTTTCAGACATGAAATATCAGCTATGCGTCCTTAGGTAATTTGCTTCACAATATTTATTGCATTTTACATTTCCCACAATATAATGATATGCGGTGTGTATGAAAATTAGTGCAAAATGAATATATATAATGCTCGACTTCTTGCTTCCCCACTATAAGAAAACATTTTACAGGAACCCGTTTCCATATTACGTTAAAGTACGGTTGCCGGTATTTGGCTATAATTTCGTATTATGGGTGTGATATCTGGCGAAATATCGCTAATTTGACGACTTTTGACGAGTATCCAAATTGGCTGGAATTTCCTAGAAATATCCGCGTGTTTCTAAAATACCACCCTGTTTCTAGAAATTTCTATTGAGAACATATTAGGAAATCGTTCATTTGGACAGTGTGGACGTAATGTGTGAGTCAAAGTGAAGAGGTTTTCTGAGAAAATGTTGGGATGTATTGATAATGACATAAGATATGTTTAATTCCTTTGTAGCTGACAATTCTGTGATCTACAAAGATAGTTATTGAGCTCTTCACTATTTATTTTTTGTGATTACGTTTTTTTCTTTCTTCTAACTTTTTTCTTTATCCTAGGAGTTCACCGATGCATAATAAGTGCGAAACTGGTCCATGGATACTCTTATCTGCAATGGGAGGGTCTGCCTTACTTTTCTTATAGCAAGGCTCAGGGTGTACACGTCCCAGTCATGACTGACTTAATTTTGCTGCCTGGTTCTGCGTATATGATGCGACGGATATATCAAATGCGCGCATTTTGCTCTCAGATTTCCAGAAGAGATCGAAATTGTTAACTGCAGCTGTTGTTCTGCTTAGCGGTGTCAATAAATATCTTTGACTGTCTGTATGAAAAGCACATTTAATAATCTGCTTCCAAATTGTTTATGACTGGATATTGCCACTTCAAAATTAACAAATAATTCACGTTTTAAAAACACGAAAGCTTGTGTTTTGGCAATGACTCTCAAAGTCCTCCCTGGTCAATGGCGCCACGTATGTAGTTCTCGAGTTCTAAGGAGATAAAGGGCATGTTAATTGCAACTGTTATTCTGTATAGCAACGTCAATAAATCTCTTTGAGTGTCAGTGGGGAAGGTATTAAAAGCACAATTTAAAATATACGTGCAAATGGTTTACGTCTGGATATTGCCACTTCAAAATTAACAAACAATTTTTTATTGCAAAAATGCGAAAACTTGTTTTATTTGTTAACTAGCCGCCTTTGGCGACCAGCCTGTTCGCAACCCTTGAAAATGCTGATCGTGGCAAATTCCAACCGTGGCAAACTCGTTGGCGCGACCGACCAGAAAGGTGTAAGGTAACTGGTTGGACAGCCAGGATGTGCCACCTAATTTAGACCGAAACCCAGTGGGGGAGGCATCCACAGGGAACGTACCCTCCTTCCCCTACCACCAACCTCTCGGAAAAACATACGGACCCATATGTTTAACGTGATCGTACTCCATGTCAGTGGCGGAAATCGAACCCGGGCCTACCGCGTGCAATTCCCGCGCGCTAACCACTGGGCTACTTCGCCCTCCGCAACAATCTCCATAACTTTCTTTTTATTCACCCAATTTAGACCGTACCCTCCTTCCCCTACCACCAACCTCTCGGAATGACTCACGAACCCACATGTTTAACGTGATCGTACTCCGCGTGAACGTGGCGTAAGTTTTGGCAGTGGCGGGAATCTAACCCGGGCCTACTGAGTGCAATTCCCGCGCGCTAACCACTGGGCTGCCGCGCCCTCCGCGACAATCTCCATAACTTTCTGTATATTCACCCAATTTAGACGGGAACCCAGTGGGGGAGGCATCCACAGGGGCCGTATCCTCCTTCCCCTACCACCAACCTCTCGGAAGGACTTACGGACCCACATACGGACCATCGTATTCCACGTAAACACGGCGGCAGTTTTGGCAGTGGCGGGAATCGAAACCGGGCCTACCGCTAACTTCCCGCGCGCTAATTTGCAATTTAAAATGACCTATATTCCATCATCCTCATTCCATTGTTTCATCATTTAAAATATCCATAAAATTAAAATATCCATTTAAAAAATCCATATCGTTCCATCATTTAAAATATAAATATAATAATTTATATGGAGTAAAGGAGCTCTATTCAGAACCGTGACGTCACCTCCACCTTGACGTCCCCACCCACCACCTGCCCTTCTTCTGCGGGGGAGAAACGCCGGTTAAGAAGCGGCACGCCGAGCGGAACGCCGAGAAATTGAAATTCGGAAAATTTTAAAATCCCGATCCTGTGGGCAATACGAAATATTTCCTGACCAGATTGGACTTGTAAGAATGCCAGATGTTTGACCTTTCTAAAAATGTAAATTATTAGTCGAAATTATGAGTACTTTTTACTATGCGAGAATTTAAAAACCAAAAATACTTTTCTTGAGCAAAAAGTGACTTTTGTTTTAAAATCTTTAAAAAATATTAGAAATCGAAATTCAGATTTGAAATTGATATATTTTTACTCGCAATTGTCAGCTTTTTCCGATGGTGTGATTTGTTTTTTCCTACGATGTCCGGATCGTGGGAAAAAAAGGGCAAAAATGGCAAAAAATGGTCGAAATCGCATAAAATATTAAATAACAAAAAAAATAATTAAAATTTTAAAAATCTGTTTTCACGTGTCCCCTTCCCTCCCCCCCGGGTCTCCGATTGCCAAATTTCGTAGCTCTCCGACGCGCGGTCGCGAAACGTATAGTGTATAAGACACACAGACACACAGACGCACAGACACACAGACATTGCCTTTTATTATTTAAGACGATCCTCAAAGTCCTGGCTCGTGCCGAAATGCAAAGCTCGATAACTTCAAACTGACAAATTTCTGATTAGCTTTCTGACTGAGTGCCCAAACTCAAATCAAATAACCTTGACTAAAATATTGGCTTATGTCGTATGGTGTGCCTCAGCTACAAGCCATAGGGAAATATCTGAAATATAACACACTCTAATTATGGGTTCCAGAGCAGAAGGATTTTAAACAATAACAAAAACACTACGTTTATATATCTAGCGTTTCAACTTTAGCTTGATCTTGTTTTCAGACTCATTAGATCTAACTCGGCTTCCAGATCGACGATTAAAAGACTAATTTAAGAAAATGAAAAGCACTTTTCTATATAATCGAGCTCTTACACTCGATCCAGAATCTTGGTTTGTGTATCATTTCGGGCATCTTATTTTTCAGCTCTAAAAGAAAACTGAAAATTTCGTAAATTCAAGTTAAATGTCACGATACAAAATGATTTTCAAAAAAATGTACAAATTTGCTACAGAAAAATTCGCGCCATATCATTTTGAATCTTACATTTGAAATAGCTTTTGTTATTCAGAATTTTTATTGATTCAGTGTCAGATTTATTCACAACTAGCCATTAAGAATGCACGAGGCGCTATTGAAGTGTCTATTATAACGTTTACTCCATGCCATCCTATCGTATCTACAACTCAAATATCAGTTTACAGTAGTATTTCGTGTTTAAGCATGATTTTGTTCAATATTTAAAGTTTGGAAGTTTATGTTCTTATGCGTAACAAAATATACATATTACAAATTTTAATTATTTTTTCTATAATAAACGGCTATATTTGTTTATATATGTGATATATGTCATTTTTTCAAACCTTAACGGACACTTAAAGATTTCATTTTATGCCAAAGAATTGTTTTTTTAGATAATAGAAGATAATGTAAGTCTTTGAAAACTCAGGAAAAATTATTTGATATTTGACATAATGTTATTAGTTTTCAAATTAATGCTAAAATTACGATAGAAAATATATTTCAAAGTCGTTGCGGCACATCCAGATAACAGAATAAACAATGTGTTATACTGGTATCCAACTATAACTTTTATACAACGAAGACATATCAAGTTATGAAATAAACATATTTTTCATATATTTTCGCTGCAAACTACCACAGATTCTGATTTTCTCCAGCTATATTTGAAAATTTTATTTCATAACGATTTTGAACAGACACCTTGTACGAAACCACAGCCCGTCAATTCCCTAAATGGTAAGCAAGAGTTTTACATTGAAAGAGATGCCTCACAGTCATTTTTTCAAATTGCGTCTATTCAATCACTGCAAACTAAAGCCACCGGCTCTACCGTGCTTAAAACACGGTTCCCGTTAGATCACCGAAGTTAAGCAGCATCGTGCGCGTATAGTACTTGGGTGGATGACTACCTGGGAACACCGTGTGCTGTTGTCTCATTTAAGGCGAAGTGGTGGCCGACCGGTCATGCCGAGCGTTTCCAGCGATCGATCGGCCGCCACGTTGTGGGCTCAGTCCCATGTAACACACGGATGTTGTGTGTTGTGGGCGTAGTGTGTTCCGCCCCCCTCTGGTGCGCCTGGGGCAGCGTCCTAGAACGGCAAAATGGTTCACGATTTCGGCCGTACATAGGGCAAAACGACGTAAGTCGACGAAGACTCTAGTGCTAGAGTGTAGTGACTGGCCATTGGAGGAAAAAAAACAGTTCAAACCTTCAGCCAACTATAAAGCGATTAAGAAAAATTATCAGCATGTCGTGTCCAAAATAAAGTTTTCCCTCTCTTTATATTTCCATTTTGAATTTTATTTTGACAGCAAAACGATTAAGAAAAATTAACAGCATGTCGTGTCGAAAGTAAATATTTCCCTCTGTTTATATTGTGTATTTATATTGTAATTTTGAATTTTATTTTGGCAGCAGCTCTGTTTGTACATTTTATATTATTGTCATATATTATAAATGTATTTGCTTCATATCCATTGTATTATGTAAATGGGATTAGAACATTTTTCTTACACACTTCTCTTTCTGTATATAACATTCTTTAGGAAATCCGTAACCATATGCCATTATCGAATATCTGCTTCTTCCGCATGATATCTACTTTCGGAATCTTAATAAATATGCTGAGTCTGAAATAAAATGAAAAATCGAAGCGATACGAAATAGCAATATGCAAAACATTACCTGTGAGTTATTACGACTCTCGTGATTAGATATATTAAAACCTAAAGTATTATATGATGTGGTCGTTTTAATGGTCGTTTTTAATAAGTTTAAATGAGAGCAAATCAGAAATCTATGGCACTATATACTGATTCTGATCGATTGTGATATTTAAACTTTAAAGTCATCACAGTTTTGTATCAGAAATTAAAGAAGAACGTACATTTATGTGATTGATCAATCACGCATCTACAATGAAATTGGAGTGAAAACTGCATGCAATAAATGTATCTGTTGCTGGGCATTCCACCGATACGAGTATGTCTTTAACTAAAAAAAATTGCAAATTTGCAAAGCAAAATATAATAAAAAAAAGAGTTTTCTTTTTTCAGGATAATATAGAAGTATCTATCTTCAATGAAATAATATCAGTATAAATTATATCTGAAATATTATATGTATTATTGTTTATAAATAAAAATAGACCCATAATTTTCATAAAAACACAAAAGTGATGCTTTCACTATGCAAACAACGCTTCTGGTAGGTTAAAAATTATTAAGTTTTACGAAACAAATCCGTCGCATGCATGTTCTTACGAAACACATCCTTTGCATGTATGCAACATTAACTTTATTTCAGAGATATTTTCGTAATTGACTCTATATTTAAGCTGTATGTGATAAAATGCATGTATACATAAACACTTACTTTCACATATATAAATATATTTTTACATAGTCCTGTTTGTTCTATCTGAAGAAATTCCGCATATACCCAGAAAACAACAAAACACTACCAAACGTCATCTTGAATTGTACAAAGGATATATAAAATATATATTGTATGTTTACACGACTAGATAGTACATACTTCATTTCACACTACACCTGTTAAACGTAATTTTAGGACCATATGTTACCAAGAAGTATTTCCGAACTTCAGTTATTCTTCTTACATTTCTCTCGGAATCTTAATAAATGCATTCAATCTAAAAGGAAGTGAAAAAAAGGCAAAATTCAAGTAAAAAAATGCAATATGATAAACATATCTTTCAACGCATTACGATTCTGGTGAATATATTAAGGATTTTCTGGAGATTTTTGACAATTTGTCATATCCTTATGTCATCCTATTCTGAGTTTTCATGAAACGGCAGCGCACTTTATACAAAGTTTTATTAGTTTATATTCTTATTATTGAGACGGAATATTATAAATTAATCCAATCTACCTTCAGTTTTATCGTAGAAATAACATTTTTGCAGTATGATAAAATTCATCTGTACTTTGCATCAGTGATGCAAAAATATACGTATGTATAATGGCACAAAGTAAATTTATCTCGCAATGAATAGAACTTCTATTTGTGAGAATATTTATGTTTTACTTCCTTGATTGAAAGCGTATAAAAATACGAGTATGGTGACAACAATCATTTTAAGGCAGTTATGGTGTCTTTTATGGGGTCTTAAGAGCTCTGTGTATTTTACCTCGTTGGAAAAGATAAGCGTCAAGATAGTAATTTATTGCAAAAATGCTCAAATGATAATCCACCAATACATATAAACGCTTGTTTTGCAGTTGTCGCTTATGAGAACAATGTAGGAGTTGAGAAACACTATTGCCAACACTTAGACGAAACATACACATAGAATATTCTCAAATACGGCTAGATTTCAGAGATGGGTGTATGTACATTCGTATACTTTGCTATTTTATGACTAGATTTGCCAAGATAATTTATTCTAGAATGCTTACTGTTCCACCAAACTGTTCATTCTATGGCGGAATTGACGATGCTAACTGCCTGCCAAATACAGCAGTACTTAAAATAAGAATATTAGAACTTTTCTAGTAACATAATTTTTTAATACATTCAGTAATGATTAGTATATCTCCGTTCACTTTCAACAAATTTCTAATCACACATGATTACGCAGTGAAGAAACTGCTGCCCTGTAACCCTGCGTTACATGATTCATGCTATTACAAAGCAACCTGTTTCAAGATGGAAATCGCTTCACTTCATTCTATTTATGCTTGTAAATGATCGTTGTTCATTATGGGGAAATGAGCTTGAAAGAAAAATATGCTCAAGTAGGTAACATAATATAAAAAAAAGTGGCTTTTATTTGGCCAAGAGTTTATCGATCTAAAATTAGATGGAGAACTAAAGTCTTCTCAAAACTGGATACTTAGGAAGTTTAATGCTTCGAAATTCTAAATGAGTTTTTAAAAACCTATCTGGATATGATATATATAAATTATATACTATTATCATATTTTTATAAAAATATGCAATAAAATGTAAACAGAATTTTTTTTCAAAATAAACTTCAGGTTATATCTTAATTTTGTAATAACTTAACCATATGTAGTAGAAGTATCACGTCTGCTCAATCCGTCTTACGCCTTTCAGATTCTTAATAAATTATTTCTGTGTCAAAAGAAATGAGAAGAAAAAGCAACACGAAAATGCAATATATTAAGCACCATCCATAGCATATCGCTGACTATATTAGAGCTTATCTCAGGATTAATTTACTTAGCAATATCAACGTGCTGATTTATAGACATTAAAAATTGCTTGTGCATGCTGAATTTAACAAACACATGTTTAATTTAGTATAAATCGAGAATTATGTGTGCAAGATTATATTAATATATTAACTTTTGAAGTTTAGTGTATATGTACCCTTCTAACATGGGCGCCCATAAAAGAGGCAAGAGGTGCACTTGACCCACTCTGAACATCCAAGGTCAGAAAGTGGGACAAAACTACATTAGTTCGAAATAACTGGTTAAGGCACAGGGATTGCACTCGACCGGCTCAAATTCGATTTGTTACATATGTGGTTTCGTAGGTCCTTCTAAGAGACTAGTTGTAGGAAAAGGAGGGTACAACCAGCTTTATATGTTTTCCCTATTGGGTACCGTTCTAAATTGGGTGGCACTGTCCCGACAGTCCAAATAGATACCTTTCACATTTCCGTCAGGTAGGACGGTTTGGGTCGAACAAACAAACAGAATAGAAAAGAGAAATAATCATTTCGATTTTTGTTGGCTGACTTATCCTTGAAATTGCCCCATCCTTGAAGAGTTATATGGGATCCCATGACTTTGAATAATTTTAAATCGTGCCTCGTACTTCACTTTTGCATAGGAGCTTAAGCAAGAGTTACGGTAGCTTTGTTTGCTATTAAAAACTAAACAACATGACAATTGCACCCAAACATAGAAAAAATTAATTATATAGAAAATATCTACAAGATTTATTTAAAAAAAAATCTGAAGTGTGCAACACATGACTTTTCTTATATAATGCAATGAATTTACTACTTTTACAGTTTAAAAAATCTTATAGCAGATATATTCTTTCCAAGATATTGCATTTTCTTCAATTAGTCGTCATTTTCATTGATTTAGCGTCATTTTTATCAACTTGGCGAGAATTTCGTTAATTTGGCAACAATTAAAAATGTCGCCAAGTGGCTGAGATTCCGCCAAATTCGTCGCAAAAATCTCGCTAAACTTTATGGACGGAGAAATAAGTTATTCTTACAGCAGATAAATGACTATTGGAGTTCTCATAAAAAAGTATTACTCAAAGTATCTTTTTTCATGGATGGAACGAGCTAGATCCACGAGAATGATGTCACCCAATTTATCGCATGGTATTACATATGTAAAGTGCACATGTTTCACAATAGGAAATATTTTTTTTTATTTTATATTACTTTTTGATAATGTTTTTGAAAAGTGTGCAATATCTCAAGAACGGTTCATGTTAGCGTTCTAAAATTTATGTCAATCGTTTTCTAATGAACAAATACTTAAGAAAAGTCTATTTGCGTAACTTTATTAGCGGTTTTGATTTTTTGACGATTTTTTCAAAATTTCACTTGAAAATTTAGGGGGGGAGGGTTCTGAACATTCGATTGCATATAAAAATAATAGGCTTCCAGTGTTTACGGATTGTGATATGTGTACCCAATTTCGTTCGAATCGGTCCATTCGTTCGTTAGTTATCGTCTACACGTACTCACTGGCACACACACACAGACAGAAAGACATCCCTTCAAAAATGTTTGATTCGTGATCAGGGATGCTTGAAACGTGCTCTCCCGTCGAAAACTCGAATTCGAATTTTCGACCCCTATCACAATACTTTCCTTATACATTATGTATAGAAGAAAAGTAAAAATAAATAATGTAAATGAAATAATGAAATAATGAAATGTACAATAAAATTTACAATTTTAAATAATGTAATTTACAATAAATATGAAAATTATAGAATGGGTCGATATTCAATCAGATGGTCTAGCCCCAAATCACTATTTAAACGGCTCTAAACACCTGAAGCAGTGATCAAAGAAATATAGTGAAATAATCAAGGAATATAACGACATTGAAATAATATTTAGGTGTAGATTTGAAATTGGTACGTATTTGGTTGTTTCAAATACAAATTTACTTTAAATTTATATATAGACCGATAGGTTATAAGCGGCTGTTTTAGGCGGCAGCTTGGAAAACTCTCACTTAAACTCAAAACGGATAACTTTATTCTATCACACCAAATTGCGAAAAATTAAAAGATTAATATTTTTTTATACTTTTCATATATTTCGATATTATTTTAAAAGTAGAATTTATAAAATAAATGTTTTCGTTGCATATAGGAAAAATTCAGTACTTGTTTATATAGAGAAAGCTTTACCAAAAGTGATAGCATACAGCAAGTATTCAGTACTTGTTTATATCGAAGACGCTTTACCAAAAGTGGTAGCAACTAAATGAAAAAGATAGAACGAAAAATCGAGGACTAAAGTACTTCCGAAAGTATTGTTAACGCGTATATAAACGCGTTAACGTCGGTGCTGCGAGGGCACGAAAAGGCACTGCCGTAGGTTTCTTAAAAAATCGCCAATGCTTATTTTTTGCAACAGATTGTTTCTTTGTTTTGAAAGGAGCTTTAATTATTATATATACTGCATATATCTGCCCTACTACGAGGCTCTTCAGTTGCGTTCCATACCACGGAACCCTATCATGTCTGCGAAATAATGTTGTATTCTATGAAACAAACACTCTTCTGAATAAAAAAAATTGTTTGCAATTTATATTATTAAAATGTTCGAAACATTTATTTAAACTTTAATTTCTTATTTAATTTCCTTCTAATGAATATTTTTAAAGAATATTTTAATATTAAATATGCGAGGCCTCTTCAGCGATAAGTTAATTTCCCTTGCTGTCACTTTTTGAGGTTTTACTTTTTAAACAGCAACAACTACCGATTCTCGTGGACAAGAATATCGCTAACAATAAATGTGCAACAAAATCTCAAAAAGTAAGTTCGTATTCCCAATAGGTCCGTTTTTCACCATAGACACAGTAGGTAATTCTAGAGCCCCGTAATTATTAAAGCTTTTTCCATTACACCATTCATATTTCGTATTTTCAAAAACAGATTTAATCCTTTCTTAACAGAATTTTTAGACGTTAAAACTTAGCTATGCAGCCTTAGGTAATTTGCCTCACAATGTCACATTTTCCACAATATAATCATAGGCTGTGTCTAGTAAAAGTATTGTGTTATGATTATATAAGAAGTTCGCGACTTCTTGTTTCCCCACTAGCTGAACATACGTTCGCTGGATACCAATGCTATTACGTTAAAGTAGG
The DNA here is from genome assembly GCA_951213105.1 of Amaurobius ferox. Lineage (NCBI taxonomy): Eukaryota > Metazoa > Arthropoda > Arachnida > Araneae > Amaurobiidae > Amaurobius > Amaurobius ferox. Next base: position 78,388,832 of record OX578153.1, read on the forward strand.
GTTCCCGGAACTGAGCTATAGTTTCGTAATATATGTGTTAGATTTGGAAAGATATCTCTAACTTGGCGACTGCTGACGAGTTTTCAAATTGGCTAGAATTTTCTAGATATATCTACTAGTTTCGAATATACCTCTCTGTTTCTAGAGATTTCTAAGGAGAGCACTAAAGGAAATCGTTCATTTGGGCAGTATGTATGTAATTCGAATCAATGTTAATTGTGAAATACGACAGTGTTTTTAAAAAAAAATCCCGCTATATTATGAATTGCTTAAGCATTTACTTACTTTTTGCATGTACGTGAAATTCCTTCTGTGATCATATAAGAGAGCTATCGAGCGATTCGCTATCTATTGTTCATGTTGACCCCTATGAGTGTTTTTAAATCTAAAATTGTTTTTATACAGAAATTCTAGCCTATTTTTGTATCCTGAGAGTACACCCACTCATAAGTGAGATACCGGCCCATGTTCTCTGCAATGAGTGTGGCTTTCTTATTTTCCCTATATTGAAATACGGAGGTACTTGAATTAGGAGGTACTCTTTTCCAGACATGAATGTCTTTGTTATTTTAACCTGCCTCTACCTATATGATGTCACGGGGATAGCAAATTCGCGTATTTTGTTCTCTTGTTCTCAGAAGAGACCAAAATTGTTAACTGCAGCAGTCATTATTTCCAGCGACGTCACTATATCTCTTTGGTCTTCATTTTGGATGGTTAATACAGTATAATTCAAAATTTCCGGGAAAATTGCTTACGTCTGGACATTGCCACTTCAAAATTAACAAACAATATTTAATTTTAATAATGCAAAAATTTGTTGTGTTTCGTCAATGATTTCGAAAGTCCTTCCTGGCATGTGAGTCACGAACGCCGAAATGGGGATCTCTAAAACGTCCAGCTGACAATTTATGATTGGCTACCGGGCTGAGGGCCCAACCTTATATTACAGAACCTTGGCTAGAATCTTGGTTTTGATATCACTCAAACTGTCTCAGCTTCGAGAAAAGGAGAATATTCTGAAATAGAGAAAACACAAATTTGGGGTGACGGTGCAAAGGAATTAAAAAAAATCCCAGAACCTCCTCTAGGTAGAACTTGTTTTCTGTTTCATTCGATCCGACTCGGTTTCTAGATCAACGATTCAAAGGAATAATTAAAACATTGAAAATCACTTTCAAAATAATCGAGCCTAGTCACTTGAGCCAGAATCACGGTTTGGGTATCATCACATTCCAGTTGAAAGAGCAAAAATGAAAATTTCGAAAATTCGATTTCAAGGTCACGATACGAAGGGATTTTCAACAAAATATATAAATTTGTTTCTGAAATTTTGCACCATTCCATTTTTATGTCTGAATTTGAATTATTGTTTGGTATTCCAAATTTTTATTGAGTTGGTGTCAGATTTAGTCACAACTATCCATTAAGAATGCACGTGGCACGGTGAAATGGCTAGTAAAAGATACGCCCCATGCCGTACATAAGTTATGCTTCATTTAGCATGTGAAACTTTGGAGTCTGTGGAGAGAGATTCCTTTATACTATCGAGATTTCAGTCATGTTCAATTATGAAGCATTTCAACACAAAAACTGATGATCGTGCATACATCTGTAACATCATTTTAGTGTAGTATTTTGTATGTAAGCAGGATTTTGTTCATTTTTCCAAATTTGCTCTCAGATGTAACAAAATATACATATTACTTAATTAGTACGTTTTATTTTATTAATAAATGGGAGATTTTCGTAGATATATACGATATACGATGATTTCAAATTTCTTGGAACACTTCAAGACTTCATTTTATTGAACAGAAACTTTTTTGGAGATAATAGAATAGTACAATACAAGTCTTTGAACACCCAGGAAGAAATATTTGATATTTTACATAATGTTGTTATTTTTCAAATTAAAGACTAAAATTAGGCTGAAAGTATATTACGAAGTACTTAGGGCAGTTCAAGATGTGTTTCACTGCTATGCAACCACAGATTTAAAACACAAGAAACATCAAAATATGAAATAGCTTATTTTTCATATTTTACATTGCACCCTACCATGGATCCTGATTTTCATTGATTGACTGACAATTTTGTACAATCACCTTGTACGAAACCAGAATCCGTCAATACACAAAATGGCAACAAGAGTTTAACATTGTTCAAGTTTCCCCACAATCACTTTTCCAATTGCGTCTATTCAACCACTTGAAAGCCCCTTCAGATAACAATAATGAAATCATCAACGAATTAGCAAAATTAGAATGTCGTATCCAAAATTTATTTTTCACTCTGTTTGTATTACCATCATGTTTTTCGATTTTGTGAGCAGCTCAGTTTGTGCATTTTATATGCATGTCATATATTGTGTATTTGCTTCATATCATTTGCGCTATGTAAATGTCATTAGGACATTTTCCGTACGCACTTTCTTTTCTGCATATAGCATTCTTTAAGAAATCCTGAACCATCTGCCGTTATCGAACATCTGCTGCTTCCGTCTGATACGCTTCTTTCGGAACCTTAATAAATATGTTGAGTCTGAAAGGAAATGAAAAAAAGAAGCGACACGAAAAGGTGATATGTTAAACATCACCTATGGATTATCACAACTCTAGTGAATAGATAAATTAAAACCACAAAGCATTTTGTGATGTGATCGAGATGGTATATGGATCAGATTAAATAGGAACAAATTAAAAATCAATGTTACTATACCTTAACACTGTTCGATTGTGATTTTTAAACTGTAAAATCCTCATACGTGGGTATTATAAATGGAAGAAGAAATGAAAGAAATTGATATAATTCACAAATCTGTCATCTGTAATAAAATGGATTGAAAACTGCACACAATAAACCTGGCTATTACCCTGCATTCCACAAATACGGGTATGACTTCAACTGAAAAAAAATTCAAATTTTCAAAGAAAAATAAAGGAAGAAAATGTCATATTTTTTTCTTTTTTCAGGATAAAAGAGACGTATCTATGTGCAATGTTATATTATCAGGATAAATTTTATCTGGCAAATTATATGTATTATTCTTTACAAATTACTCAGACTTTTCGTAAAACATTTAATTCATGTTTTCGCTATTCAAACTACGTCTCTGAAATTTTAATATGTTAAGTTTTCTGAAAAGAAAAACATCAATTTCGTGTATTTGACATTAAATTTATTATAAAGATATTTTTATAATTGACCTTATATTTTATCTATATACCACCTTTATTTGACAAAATACATTTACGTATAAATCCTTATTTTACATATGTATGTTTACAGAACTATGTAGTACAATCTTTATTTCTCACTAAACCTGTCTCACGGAATTTTGAACCATATGTTACCAAAACGCCATTTCTGAACATCAGTTCATTTCTTATCTGACATATTTCTAGGAACCTTAGTAAATGCATTCGATCTAAAAGAAAATGAAAAAAGGAGAAAAAAATCATAACACAAAAATTCAATATGTTAAACATCGCTTCCAACGTATTACGTCTCCAGTGAATATATTAAGGATTTTCTGGAGATTTCTAAAATTTTGTCATATCCATAAGTCATCCTATTTTGAGTCGTCATGCAAGGTTAGCTCACTTTATAAACAAGTTTTATTAGTTTATTTTATTTTCATTCCCTATAAGAAATTGTATTTTGAGGGGGCAATATTGAAAAGTACTAGAATGCTATTCTATGACACGTAATCACAAAATTTAATTTGCAACTTTTTTTAAACTAATCATTCTTAAGATTTAAACCATAAGGAAATCTGTCACGAATTCGAACATTTTAAAATGATCATATGAAAGTTATTACCTAACACACATCTAACTAGAATAAGTAGTGTATGTAAATAAGGGAAGTACGGTAGCCAGTCCCAGATATTTGCAGAAAAAATGGTATAAAATTTATGGAATTTCTGTGTGGGAATTAAATATACAGTTCGAGTAAAACACATTTTATCTCCTATAGCAGAGATTTGAATTGTTCGCAAACTAACTCTCAAATTAAACTAGATAAAAAAAGTTAGATATCATATATTAACCAACTATGACATCAGGCATCCCTAAAATAAGTTTGACAAACCTGCAAATAGATGATTTAGAAATCATTTGTTTCTCCAGTATTTGTACCTAACCTCTAATTTTATTATTGAAATACTATTTTTGCACTAGGATAAAATCCATATCTATGTTTATGCCACTGATGCAAAAATATATGCCTAATGACATTAAGTGAATTTATATCACAATGAAAACAACGGCTACTTGTGAGAATACCAACTTTCATACTTCGTTGATAAAAAGCGTATGACAATATGGTGACTACAATCGTTTTAAGGCTGTCATAATATATTTTTATGAGATCATTAAAACAGTGTGCATTTTAACTTGTTGAAAAAAATCTGCGTTAGGATAATAATTTATAGCAAGAAAATGCGCAAATGATAATCGTCCAATACCTATACACTCATGTTTTGCAGTTATTGCCGCTCGTGAGAACAAAGCAAGTGTGAGAAGCACTATTGCAAACAGTTAGGTGAAATATACATATAGAATATAAGAAAATTATGGATACACTTTATAGAGGGATTTTATAAACTTCGCTATTTTATGACTGAATTTAGGCAAGCAGAGATCGAACTAGAATTTTTCCAGAAGAATAAAAATACTCCCTGACTTGATTTGAAGGAGTATTTTACTTTCCAGAGAAGTAATTTTTAACAAATGCACAATTACCCTCAAAAATATTTTTTTGTGTTTACAAAATCGGTACGTAAAAATACGCATGACTTAATTTATAAAGTGCATTTGCTTATTTTAAAGCGTGAAATACGTGTGTAGAGGCGTTATCTCGATCTCCGTAGGCGAGGATTTAAGGTGCTGAATTTCCCACGAAATGGCTAAATGTAGTTAAATGTAGCTAAATTAGCAAACAGAAAAAAAATGTTAACACAAAAATTTTTATTATAAAATTTTAGAATTTTTCTGGTAGATATGTCTTTTTTGAATTCAATAAAAATTATGAGTATTAGGTTAATCCCAATCATCTTTAACAAAGTTCTAATCACAAAGGATTGCAGTGAAGCCCCCCTTCTGCACTATAACACTGCGTTGTGTGATTTATGATATTACAAAGCGTCCTGTTATAGAACAGAAGTTGTTTCACTTATTTTCAATTATGCTTAAACTTGATCATTGCTCAATATGGGGATATGAATTAAAAAAAGAAGCATATCTCCGAATGAGTAACGAAATAAGAGAAAAAGTGTTTCTATGCGGCCAAGATTCGATCTCAAACAAGAGGGATGTGAACTTGAGCCTCCTTAAAAATTAGGTAGTTAAGAGGAAGATCATTATTTCGGAACTCGGAATATGAGTTTTTGAGAACCTAATTGGATATGACACTATAAATGTAAATTATTAAATTCTTGTAAATTATTATATAAACAGAAAGAGTTTTTAAATGATACTTCAGTGTATACCTTACTTTTGAAACCTTAATCATGTAGAACGCCTGCTCAAACAGTCTTACGCCGAGCCGTTCAGATTCATAATAAATTATTTCTGTGGGACAGGAAATGACAAAAAAGCAACACGAAATTGCAATATGTTAAACATCATCCATACCCTATCGCTGAATATATTAGGGTTTATCTCAGGATATCTTTACTTAGTAATATCAACATGCTAAATATGGTAATATCTGTGTTTTTGAGTACTATATATGTTATTTCCTGATATTATCAAATGTTGTTGTTGTTGAGACCCAGACCGTCCGACCTACCAGAAAGGTGTAAGGTAACTGTATGGACGGCCGGGAAGTGCCACCCAATTTAGACCGGAACCCAGTGGGGGAGGCATCCACAGGGACTGTACCCTCCTTCCCCTACCACCAACCTCTCGGAAGGACTTACGGACCCACATGTTTAACGTGATCGTACTCCGCATGAACACGGCGGCATTTGTGGTAGCGTGCAAATCTAGCGCGCAAACCACGGGGATACCGCACCCGAGATGGCCAACAGCACGCGGTGTTCCGAGGTGGTCACCCACCAAGTACTAACCGCGCCCGATGCTGCTTGACTTCGGTGATCTAACGAGAACCGGTGTTTTCAGCACGGTACGGCCGTTGGCCTGATATTATTAAATGTTGTTGTTGAGACCCAGACCGTCCGACCTACCAGAAAGGTGTAAGGTAACTGAATGGACGGCCGGGAAGTGCCACCCAATTTAGACCGGAACCCAGTGGGGGAGGCATCCACAGGGACCGTACCCTCCTTCCCCTACCACCAACCTCTCGGAAGGACTTACGGACCCACATGTTTAACGTGATCGTACTCCGCATGAACACGGCGGCATTTGTGGTAGCGTGCAAATCTAGCGCGCAAACCACGGGGATACCGCACCCGAGATGGCCAACAGCACGCGGTGTTCCGAGGTGGTCACCCACCAAGTACTAACCGCGCCCGATGCTGCTTGACTTCGGTGATCTAACGAGAACCGGTGTTTTCAGCACGGTACGGCCGTTGGCCGATATTATTAAATGTGAAATGTTTCATAAATATTGGTTTTAATCTAAAATTATGAATTGGGAAAAATATAGATAACTTCATATCGTTGTGAAGAGTTAAAATCGTTTGAAAATTTACAAGCAATAACATTTCTTGTGCAAGCTGTATTTGAATTGCGAAAATTTCATTATGTATATGTTTGAAATTTGATATATAAGCATATATCATTCCGTTCAAAACTTTTTATGTTTAGTGTATATGTATTCCTCAAATATGGTCGCTCGTAGGGAAGGCAAGATATATACCTGAACCGCCATGAACGTCCAAAGTCACTAAGAGTGACATCATACTAAATATGTTGACAATAATAAGGGGGTAGGACAGCGCAGTCGTTGAATCACAATGATTACAAACGGAACACTCGATTTCCGTTCGATTTCCGGCTCAGAACAAACAGTTCCCGAATTACCACTAAGTACCGGCACGTTAAATATGTGGGCCCGTAAGTCCTTCCTAGAATCTGGTTGTAGGGGATGGAGGGTACCGTGCCTTTGGACGACGCCCCCACTGATTTTCGTTCTAAATTGGATGGAAATGGTTCTACTATCCAAACAGATGCCTTAGCCTTCTGGTAGGTCGGACTATCTGTGTCTGGGTAGAACAAACAAACGAAATAAAAAGAAAGAAAAATAATCATTTTGATTTTTTTTTTCGTTGATTTTGTACATCTCACCCTTGAGTTTTCTCCATCCTAGAAAAGTTCAACAGGTGCCCATGACTTTTATTCAAACATAGAAAATATGCATTATTTAGACAATATTTACAAGATTTAATTGTGAATAGCGAGGATCTCTAAAAAGCCACACCCACATTTTTCCATTCCTTTTTTCAACGTTCGCAGTTATCATGAGGCATTGAAATAGTGCTATTTTCAATAAATATGAAAAGTTAGGTAGAAGTGTATTTTAAAACATATGGTCTTAATCCGAATCTCTACATACACGGTTGTGAACACTTGGGGAAACAGTGATGAAATAAATATACCGAAATCATTAAAAATATATAAGGAAATTGAAATGACATTAATTGTTGAATTTACACTGACACTTTTTCTATTGTTTCAAGTGCACATTTAATTTAATCTATTTATAGACTGATAGGTTACAGATGGATTTTTTTTAGCGGCAGCTGTTTGGAAAGTTCACAATTAAGCTCAAAACGGATAACATTATTCTATCTCACCAAATTGCGAAAATAAATACATTCTGTTGCAAAAAACTGTATGCACCTATAAAAAATGAGCTACGGCTACGAAACACCTCATATAAATGTCGTTTCATGAGTTGTGAAAATGATCAAACTGCCAGCGTCAAAGATCTTATAAAGCTCATGAAACGCGTGGATCAGAGAAGGAATCATAACAGTGGATCAGCGAAGTGTACACATAAGCGCCGTCGAGGTCCAGTACGTTTCAGACAGATAACTGCTCGAAGGAATTGTGTAGTCAAGAGATGAGTCACGTACACATATATGACGTCGTTACCAGCCATTCGAAGTGTATAATGCATCAAGTGATTGTTTGGAGACGACTGACAGAAGGTGGACCTACGTGTCGATGTCTACGAGGTACCTACCACTGACCCCCTCAGCATAGGGAGAGGCGTCTAGACTAGTGCCAATCTTGGTCAGCCTGGATAGTGTCTGATTGCAGGCATGTTGTCCTCACCGACGAATCACGCTTCTGTTTCAGTACTGATGACCGCCATATACGTGTGTGGAAACCCCAGGCCGTCCGACTCATCCTGAGGACTTGAGTAACTATTTGGACGACCGGGGAGCCACATTACGTGTGTGGAGGACTTACCAGTGTATGGAAAGCAATATTTTGGGACAACTGATCTAGTTGTGCTGCAAGTCAATATGATGGTTCGTTAGCACGACGATACTCTGAAGTCGATTGTTTTGTCTATGCTGTCAAACAGCACAGGTACCAACAAATTAGCGCTCAACCACATGCTGAAGGACCTTCTCAATTATGCTTTCGGAAATTTTATATCCTCCCACGGTTATCCAGGTCCCCAGATCTGTCACCAATAGAACACGTCTAGGCTCTGACACATGCTAGAACGGTTTTTAAACCTTTTCGGAATACCTCAGAATTAACTGACCAGTTGCAACATATGTCAAAAGCCCAGACCATTCGGCTCGTCCAAGGACTTAGAGCAGCAAGATGAATGGTTGCAACATATGTGGCATAATCCTAAACAGAGAGACTTAAGCAACTTAATTGACTCTATGCTGCACCGAATATAGGTTTGTATGCTTGCCATGGAAGGATTTATCACATAAGAGAATGTCATCTCCTTGTCGTCGTCATTTCTTAATAAAACGTATTTTTCTTCTCCCAAATTCTAATCATTCCCATATCTCCTCAAACGATACAGACTTGCCGAGTTTCGCGGCTGTAGCTTAATTTCTTATGGGTCCATATATTTTTTTCAATATAGTGTACTTTTGTGTATCTATACTGCCTGTCTACTGATAATATTCTAAAATTATGTTTTATATAAAAAATGATGATTTTGGTCTATGGAATTCTAAATGTTCGCTCTTGAGTCTAGAAATATGTTCCACAAATGATAGTGGCTAAATTAAATGGAACAACAAATCACGGACTAAAGTGTCTCCAGATATTGGTTAACACTAAACCTACCGATATTTAATGTATACCTATTTCTATCACGACGGGTCAAATGACCCGTCTTCAAAAAGTTATATATTTAACGATGTATGTATAGCAGAAATATACCACTAGTACAATTTGGTGGATGAATAAAACAATTTTGTCCAAATAACGGTTCTAATTTGTTTATTTATTCAATTAAAAAGTGAATAAAAATAAGAGAACAAAATCCCCATTAATTTTTGACTCACAAAATACCGCTATAACTTAAAATTGTCAAACTAAAACTGGAATCTAACACTCATGTATAGTATCAACAAGTATAATGCAAAACGGCAAAATTATGATGCAATAGCAAAAATGATTTCATCACAGAATCTATTACACGGGTTACATGACCCGTCGCGGTAGGTAGGTCCAGTTACATATATTTCTCGCTAAAAAAATAAACAAGAGAAAAATAAAAATTGAAAAATACATAGGATGTAAATTATAATAAAATTCGTAAAGTCAAATAGCGATGTGATGTAAAACATTGTATGTAAGACATTTTGCCAGAAAATTAAAAAAGTGTCATTTGAGCCGTCGTGGTAAGTTTAGTGTTAACTATGAGGAAAGGTCATTAAAATTTGGCATGTGCTTAGTTTATCAATACATTGCTTATTATATTATAGTCTGTTTATTATTATTATAGTCTGCTGCTTGTTATTATTATAGTCTATACAAAATAGACGGCAGTTATCGACGATCTGCATGTATCTATATTTCTGCAGGACTATCCTTTTGCCTCTGATGTTGCGGATTCCATCCCAGCCTATCAAATAATGCTGTAATCAGAACTTTTTTAAATAAAAAAAATAATTATTTGAATTTTCTACAATTTCTAAACTAAGTTCTAACATTTAACTTATAACATAAATGCTAACATTTAAGTTCCAACATTTCAGTACGACTTTTAATAGCGGAGATTGGCATATTTTTAATTGTAATTTATATTTCTAAAATATTCATAACATTCATTTAAACTTTAATTATGTTTTTTTTTAATTTCGTTCTAATGCATACTTAAAGCTTGATTTAATATTTATCAGCTGAGGTTCCCGCAACTATGGGTTCATTTAATGAGTTGTCATTTTTAAGGGTGGAAATTTTAACAGCCTCAGCTAAGGATGGGAGGGCACAATCTGTGAACGATAAATGCCCAACAAAATCTCAAAAAAGGATTATCGTTTTCTCCAAATGATACAGAAATTCCATATTTAGGCTTAAATTTTAACTGATTTTTGGCATTAAGAATGTTTATTGAGTTCGTATCAGATTTACTGATAACTAGTGAAATGGATAGCAAAACATACGGCTTTCTTACAATATATAATTACTGTAATCCCTAACCCCCACCCCCCAAAAAATATAAACAACTCACAGCACCATAGAAACACCCGAACAAATCGTATTTTTAAAACCTACAGTAAAACATTCTATGTTTTGAATCAAATTTATAAAATTAATAATTCTTACAAATTGACAAATCTTATGAATCACATTAAATTCTATTTTCTGAAATATGTAATTATCATTTTAATAACTATTTCTGAAATATGTATGTATTGTAAGTTTGGTGATATTTCTCAAAAGTCCCCCAGTTGGCCAAATGTGTCAAAAAGGTCACCAAAGTTGACGCCAAATAGAATAGACAGATAAAAGTATTTTGGTGTATTGTACTAATGAAAATGAGTTTGATTTTTGCGTATCTTAATATATTTTAACGACTTTGCTCAAAGCGAAATTCAGTAATGATAAAGTTTATGAGTCAAATTAAATATAATTTTCAAAAATATAAATATCTTTAACTCGGCAACGTATCTCGAAAGTCACCTAGGTAGGAATATCATACCAAATGTGTCAACACGATCGTCAGATTTTTCGCCAAATGGAACAGACATGCAAAAATATTTGCAGTTTTGTCGTCCTTTTCTATTACATATTTTATTCCTTCAGGAAATAGGATTCAGTTTTGAGTTTAGCATCAATCCATAAGTTTTAAAGGCTTATAATTTCAAATGGCATTTAATTATATCAGAATTAAAATATCTAGACAAAAGCTGTTCAAGTAAAACATACACACTCTTAGAAGTGAACTCTTTTCCCGACCACCCAATCTGTTACTCTAAGTCTTCGGACGAGTCGGTTGGTCTGGGCTTTCGACACTCTTAGAAGTGCATCGACAAACGGTAAGGAATTCTAGTAACAAGTATTAATTTTATTATGGTATCTCAAAATATAAATATATTTTTATTCTTGTGCGATATATTTCCTCGAATATTGATTGCAATAAAAATTTTCGTGAACCATATACGCGGACATCACATTACGTATTTCATTTTCTCGTTAATCCCCGGGGATATCGCGTAATCCCTTGTCATGGGATTTACGTTCATTTCCGCAGGAATGGAGAGGCTTACTTTGACACAGTTTGGAAATTGCATTAAATGGACTTTCAAGGAGTGCTGTGCAAAAAACGGAATCATTTTATGTTTTCTAGTTTGAGAAGACCTGAAACGCAAGTGTTATTGCTTCATTCACTAATACATAAATAATAATAGCAAAGTTTAGATATCTAATATATGTTTAATGTGTTTTCGTTTTTCTGGACCCTCCAGAAGCACCGTGAGGATAAATCCTAACTGAGCCCAATTTTCTAGTCATCTTCTCGGGAGCGAGGGAAATGTTTGTTTTTAAAGAACTTGTATTGCCCTGATAACCTGTTAATTATCATTTCATTATTTGCATTATATTAATATTTTCCTACTGACTAACAATCTATTACGGCTCAGGTTGGACAGACTACTCAGAAGCTGCGCAGACAGTTTGCGGATTCTTCAAGTGGGATCGAATCAACGTTACGGCGGATTGAGTTTTTAGGTGATACGAGTCCCACTTGCGCTGAAATTTTGCGCTACGAAGAAGGTGATTAGTGAAGGGGATTAGAAGATGATCGTTAGAAGGTGATTTGGATGCTTAGACCTAATTGGTCGACGATAGCAACCTCAATTAATTTGAGAAAGCCAGCATCAGCTAAAAAGTTCTCGCTCGTAATCAGGTATTGTTAAATCTTTCTTATAGGTGGATCGTGTAGCCAGCATCAGATAAAAAGTTCTCGCTCGTAATCAGGTATTGTTAAATATTTCTTATAGGTGGATCGTGTAGCCAGCATCAGCTAAAAAGTTCTCGCTCGTAATCAGGTATTGTTAAATATTTCTTATAGGTGGATCGTGTATTGTGAATGAGTAGGACCCATGAATTTAGAGAGAATAAGTTAAAACTCCTATGGATGAAAAGCATGAAAATGCCATAACGCTTTGATAATTATATCTAGGTGTCGTTAGTGTTAATAAATCACTCTTGCTTCCATTTGATACAACAGTGTAGTATTTAGTATATGTATTTTTGATTATTTTTTAATAAATATTCCCTAATTCTCAGTCAGTATGTTGTACAGTTGTAAGACAGAGTTCTGAATATAGGTAGTTGAACATACATTGAAAGGTAAAATAATTTCGGATATGTAGGAATATTCCTTATTATTTCAGTTATAAATTAGTAACGGAACGCAAATTAAATCTTTAAAATTGACAGTATAAATAAATATTTTAAGCCTTTCACCATGGAAGTACGTACAATGCAGGGGGTTGTCTTATCGCAGCTCCACCTGAATTATTGTCTGAAATCATATTAGCCTTTTCTCAATATGCAGTTTTAAATCTTTACCTCCGTGGTAGGATCTCTATGTGGGTATCGCCGCCTCTCGTCTTATTATATCTTCATGTGTTTAACGTAGAATATCCCAACCTTTGTTTCATTGTGTCAAACTCAGACTGTATTTCTGTTAATAAATGTATTTCGTTAACCTCTAAAAATCTGGTGCGAATTCCACGACCTTTAGGATTTGATTTTTCATGATTTCAAAATCACAGCTAAAGTCGTATCACTTTGAAGAATTAAACTTAAGACATTATATGTCTAAATATCTCTACATACTTATCAGGACGTCCCTCACCCTGCTGCGACCACGAAGACAATGCACACTTATAATATCCGCACGGGGTAGAAATTAGTTGAGAAGTATTTTCAGCCCCACCCCAATCGAATGGAAAAAAGTATTGCCGAGAAGTCAAATAACCTTTCCAAACCCCTTAGAAGTTCACAGTGACCTCGCATGCTGCAAGTTAGCACACTTTTACTATCGAACCTAATTGAACCTATATTCTACAAGGATGAATATTTTTCATACGAGGCGCCATACATTATTAAATAGAATATAATTTGAATTTTTAAGCGTGTTAGCTTATCTATGTTAGGGTTAATTACTAGTTAACAGTAAAAAAAAAATGAAAAAATAATTTCCTATGGGTCTCCACTGACCTTGAACTTTTCCCTTGATATTTCTTTACTGATAAAAATTAAATAATCAATATTTTTATTTTAGGAAACCCAAGGATGTCCGTTATTTTTTAACAATACAAAACTTAATGTCGCAAATTCACACAATTCATTAATAGGATACTTTCAGCATTACATAGGAATACTTGAGACCAATTGGTTGACTATCGGAAGTGATCAATTGGTCATTTCTCTACAGAAAACTGTGCCAAATTACCAAAAAACGATTGCCCATTAGTCAAAATATAAAAATAAATTTTGATATCGCTAATTTATTAATTTCCATATTGCTTTATACAGCCTCCACCCTCATTACATTGCCTGGCTTATTAAAGTGTGAAGGTCCATTGTTTTCATTAAAAAGCCAAGAACAGACCTGGAGTACAAGAAAGACTGCAAAACCTGTCCTAGGACATTGTTATACAGCCTTGTGATCACAACACCCTTATAGGACGCTGCCAAGAGTATGCCCCTATCGAGTCTCAGAAAGTTTTAATTTATTTTTTTTCTTTACTTTCCTTATATACATAGTATAATGCATAAGGAAAGTATTGTGACTGGATCGAAAATTCGAATTTGAGTTTTTGACGAACAGCACTTTTCAAACATACCTGATCACGAATCGAACATTTCGAGGTGATGTCTCTGTGTGTGTGTGTGTGTGTCTGAGAAAGTATGTGTACGTGTGTGTGTGTGTGTGTGTGTTTCAGTGAGTCTCTGTAGACAATATCTCACGAATGAATGGAGCGATTCGAATAAAATTTGTTACACAAATTACAATCCGTGAAAACTGGAAGCTTAACTTTTTTAAACACAATCGGGTGTTGAGAACCCCTAAATTTTCGAGTGAAATTTTGAAAAAATTAAAACCCTTAATAAAGTTACACAAATGGACATTTCTTATGTAATTTTTTCTTAGAAAACGATTGACATAAACTTTAGAACGTTAGCATGAACCGTTCTCGAGATATTGTACATTTTTCAAATAAATTTATCAAAAAATCTCTTAAATTAAAATAAATATTAACTGTTGAGAAACATGTTCACTTTTCATGTGTAATATCGTGCGATAAATTTAGTGACATCCTTCTCGTGGATCTAGCTAGTTCCATTCATGAGAAAAGTTACTTTGAGTCACGCTTTTATATTTGAACGCCAATAGTAATTTAACTGCTATAAGAATAACGTATTTCTCCGTCCATAACGCTTGGCGAGATTTTGGAGACGAATTTGGTGGAATGTCACCAACTTGGCAATTTTTTCAAATATTGACAAATTAACAAAAACCTCACCAAATGGATAAATATGACGCTGAATCAATGAAAATGACAACTAATTGACGAAAATTCAATATCTTGGAAAGAATAGAAGTATCTACTATAAGAATAATTTATTTATTTTTTTACTGTAAAAGTAGTAAATTCATTGCATTATATAAGTAAAGTCATGTGCTGCCTACATCAGATTTTTTTTTTGTAAATCCTGAAAATTCTAACGCGATATTCAATATATGCAAAAAGTGGTAATAAAATAGAAATCACACTCTCATAGTAGTGCATATTAGTGCATTCTGTGGTTATGATATATTAAAATAATTTCTTCAATATTAAGGTAAATATTTCTTTCGAAAAGTAATTCCAATCAGATATAATATTATGTGGTCTTCAATTGATACGTAAATGGAAATTAATCCTTGAATTGAAAAAAAATAATGATGGACCCAATCCAATGCAGTATGTTTGTTCTATATTGTTGCACTATCAATTGCTGCTTTGAGCATATATAAATTGTGCCAAGCAAATTATACCCAATTATGGAACGATTAATTACCGATTATATTGCGATCATTATCCATTCACAACAATTGGCAGCATAAAAAATCATCCGAGATACAAAAAAAAATCAAGTGTTGAATACATTAATAATATACAAAGATGGCTAATTAACAGTAATGCACAACCAGAAATAAATTTTGTGAATTTTCCCAAATGCCGCCTTCAAACTCTCAATCCGTCTTACATCTTTCAGATCCTGAATAAATCTTCATGTCGTGTTGTGTGAAGGTATCTGAAAAAAAAAACCTAATACGAGATCTGATATAAGCAAGCTGATAAGAACTACATATCCTTATGTGAATATATTAAAGCTTATCTCAATATTTTGTTACTTAGTGATACATGTATGTCAAATCAATGGCAATACCCACACAGTTATGTGCTGTATATGTTATTTCATGATAATATCAAATGTGAAATGTTTAATAAACATTGGTTTTAATCTGAAATGATAAATCGGGATAAATATTGTGAACTCCATTTCAATTAATAATAGTTATATTCTGTTGTCAATTTAAATGCAATAAAATTGCTTGTGCTTTGGGTATTTGAAATACGAATGCTTTATTGTTGTTGTTGTTGTTGAGACCCAGACCGTCCGACCTACCAGAAAGGTGTAAGGTAACTGAATGCTTTATTGTGTATATATTTTAAATTGGATATGTAAGGGCATTTCTTTACAAAAAAGTATTCTAATATAATGTGATACTAATTAAATTGATGGAATCAGCAGGCTATGTCTTATTAAATTGAGTTGTAATACGCATTTCAAATGTGCTTAAAGGATAATACTCGTATGTCCTTACTACTAAATATAATATTTTTTCCAAAAAGCGAATTAATTAGAAAGTAATTAAATTTTGCACTGGGACTCAGAAATCGCTACAACACTTCGAAAAAGTAGCCAAATTAGTAGCATTATGCAAAATTTGTCAACAAGGTCACCAAATGGTAAAATCCACATACATCCTATGACCATTAGACTCCTGTATAAGGTTTACTATTAGGCATGGACGTGGTTTTATTTGCTTTTCAATAACACATGATAATGTATACATAATGCGCAATACATAATACATTATTACATTGATACAAAAGAAAACAAGAAAATAACAATGATAAATAATTCAAAAATAACACTTCAAAGAATTCGCCAAGTTGGCAGCATTATGCGAAATTTGTCAACAAGGTCATCAAATGGTAAAATTCACACACATACAATGACCATTTTACCTCGGAATAAGGTTTACTATTAGTCATGGACGTGGTTTTATTTGCTTCTCAAGAATAACACATAAGAATGTATACATAATGCGCAATACATAATACATTATTACACTGATACAAAAGAATGCAAGAAAATGACAATGACAAACAATAAAAAAAAACACTTTAAAAATGTGCCGACGCAGTGGTCGAACTGTCAAGGCAAGCGATTCCTAGCTATCGTTCGGCTGCCGGGTTGTGGGTTTGAGTCCCACCTGCGGGCATGGATGTTGTGTCGTTGGGCGCAGTGTGTTCGGCCCCCACTGGTGCTCCGGGACAACGTTATGTGATGGATAAATGGTCCACGTTTCAGTCCGGTGTATAGGCGAATGATGAATGTATCAAGTGCGTGGTTATTTATAAAAAAAAAACTTTAAAAAAGTCGCCAAGTTGGCAGCATTATGCGAAATTTGTCAACAAGTCCAGCAAGGGCCAACGGCCGTACCGTGCTGAAAACACCGGTTCTCGTTAGATCACCGAAGTCAAGCAGCATCGGGCGCGGTTAGTACTTGGTGGGTGACCACCTCGGAACACCGCGTGCTGTTGGCCATCTCGGGTGCGGTATCCCCGTGGTTTGCGCGCTAGATTTGCACGCTGCCACAAATGCCGCCGTGTTCATGCGGAGTACGATCACGTTAAACATGTGGGTCCGTAAGTCCTTCCGAGAGGTTGGTGGTAGGGGAAGGAGGGTACGGTCCCTGTGGATGCCTCCCCCACTGGGTTCCGGTCTAAATTGGGTGGCACTTCCCGGCCGTCCATACAGTTACCTTACACCTTTCTGGTAGGTCGGACGGTCTGGGTCTCAACAACAACAACAAGTCCAGCAAATGGTAAAATTTACACACATTTAATGACCATTAAACCTCGGAATAAGGTTAACTATTAGTCATGGACGTGGTTTTATTTTATTCTCAAAGATAACACATAAGAATGTATACATAATGCGCAATTCATAATACATTATTGCATTGATACAAAAGAATACAAGAAAATGACAATAATAAACAATGCAATTAACTCTTTAGACTAGAAAGATAGACAACAGTATAATAATCATGTATATATAGTTCTATACAAAAATGTTTACATAGACTAAATTACATATACTTAAAAAACAACCCAAATGAGACACACAGGACACACAGATGAGATCGAATGGGACCGATATTGCTTAGTAATAAAAATATGGGACCGAGATAGCATAAAGACGGGAGGATAACACGAGTTAGTCCTGTGTTCGACCCTTGAAGCCGCGCAAAACTATCCCCATCTACACGGAGTAAGGACACGATAAATCTGCAGGTCCGAAATTCCATCCTAGAGGTGATGGTTTAGTGGAAGTGTGGTACAGTCACTGCGGTTATCACACCCTTTGGATTCTGGTTTAAACTGGTCGGTACTTGACCAGCCGGACAAACCTTACACATTTGGGTAGGTCTTGATACTTTAAGTATAATATTAAACCTTACACATATGTGTAAAATATCAAATCTTACACATTTGGGTAGGTTTTATACTTAAGGTAAAGGGAAAAATATATAAATAGAAAAATGTTTTTTGTACAGTATGTAGCATTAAAGAAAATATAATTGAGTTTTCATTTTCACATACGTAAATACATTTTAAAGCCAACAAGGTCATCAAATGGTCATCAAATCAACAAGGTCATCAAATCAACATTTTATCAACAAGGTCATCAAATGGTCAAATTCACACACGTACAATGACCATTAGACCTCGGAGTAAGGTTTTCTACTAGTCATGGACATGGTTTTATTTGCTTCTCAAGAATAACACATAATAATGTATACATAATGCACAATACATAATACATGATTACACTGATACAAAAGAATACAAGAAAATGACAATGATAAACAATTAAAAAAACAACACTTTAAAACAGTCGCCAAGTTGGCAGCATTATGCGAAATTCGTCAACGAGGTCAGCAAATGGTAAAATTCACACACACATCAAATGACCATTAGACCTCGGAATAAGGTTTACTATTTGTCATGGACGTAGTTTTATTTGCTTCTCAAGAATAACACATAAGAATGTATACATAATGCGCAATATATAATACATTATTACATTGATACAAAAGAATACAAGAAAATGATAATGATAAACAATGTAATAAACACTTTAGACTAGAAAGATAAACAGCAGTATAATAATCATGTATATATAGTTCTATAAAAATGTTTACGTAGACTCTAGATATTTTAGGTAAAGGAGAAAAAAAAGAAATAAATAGAAAAAGGCTTTTCGTACAGTATATAGTATTAAAG
The DNA here is from genome assembly GCA_951213105.1 of Amaurobius ferox. Classification (NCBI taxonomy): domain Eukaryota; kingdom Metazoa; phylum Arthropoda; class Arachnida; order Araneae; family Amaurobiidae; genus Amaurobius; species Amaurobius ferox. The sequence continues at coordinate 78,407,874 of OX578153.1, forward strand.
AAAATAGAATTGAGTTTTGATTTTCACATACGTTAATACATTTTAAAGTCATATTGAAATAAAATTCATGAGGACAATTAAACGTAACTCAACCAAACATTACTGCTAAAAATGACTCATATACTATTGATGTGCATCATCAAACTGTAAGCTATCGTCTAATACAGGGGTGGCCAACCCAAATGACCTTGCGGGCCACTTCGGAAAAACATTATAATCCCGCGGGCCGCATATATATATATATATATATATATATATATATATTTTATTGCCAATGCCAGGCACTTGACTCATCGTCATTCGCCCATAATTCGGCCTTATATGTGATCCATTTAGCCGTCCTAGGGACGTTGCCCCAGGTGCACCAGAGGGGGGCGGAACACACTGCGCCCAAAACACAACAACATCCATGCCTTACGTGGGGCTCGAACCCACAACGTGGCGGTCGAGCGATTGTTTTGGAAACGCATGCCTTATGTTTGATAAATTTCATTTTCGAAAAAAACGATTCACAGGTGTAAGTTGATCCAAAAGCGCTCACAACTTTTTGTGCCAGATCTCTAAAATTGGAAAATTTTTCTTTTGTGACATAAGTGTTATAAAAATCTATTTTTGATTCTGATGTTTCAAAAATGTGTTTTAATTCATTATTGCATTGTAAGTCAATCAGTTCCATTTGGAGATATTCTGGGGCCGACTCGACATCGACATGAAAGGGAGATGAATATATTTCAAATAATTTTTTGTATTTGTCTAAATTAGTGAAACGACTCTCAAAAGTAGCTACAAGTTTGCTTATTTCTTTTGCGTATTTGATGTAACTGATACATTTTGAATTTTTTAATTCTTTCATCAATAGAAAGTGTTGAACGTTATTATTTTTCAATTGAGATTCAAATAACTGTAATTTCTTCTGAAATGCTTTGATGTGATTAAATGCATCGATTATTAAATTATCTTTTCCTTGTAATGATGTATTTAATTGATTGAGTTTTTCGATGATATCTACTAAAAAGCATACATCCAATAACCATTCATCATTTCTTAATTCTGGTACTGGTATTTGCTTGTCATTCATAAACAAGTCAATTTCTTGACGTAACTCATGAAATCGCTGTAAACATCTTCCACGACTGAAGTATACAACGTCACCATATTCACAATCTAATTCTTTTAGGAACTCCTTAAATTGTCGATGCGAAAGTGCATGGGATCGAATGTAATTCACTGCTTTTATGACTACTTGCATAACATGATTCATCGATAATACTTGAGCACATAGATTTTGTTGATGAATCACACAGTTGATTATAATTAAATCATCTCTTTTGCAGCAGTTATTAGTTTTGTTGTTGGATTCTATTTTATCGATCAGTAATTTTATAGCTCCTTTTTCTTTACCGATCATAGCAGGTGCCCCATCAGTTGATATTCCAGAAAGAATTTCCAAACACAAGTTGTTTTCGCATAGACAGTTTTCAACAGCATGGAAAATATCTTCCCCTGTTGTCGTACCTTTCAAACTTAACAAATTTAGCATTTCTTCAGTTACCTGAAATGATTCATTTACTCCACGAACGAATACTACAAGTTGAGCTGTGTCAGAAATGTCTGTACTTTCGTCAAATGCTAAGGAAAAATATTTGAAATTTCGAATTCGATCGCGCAGTTTTACGATAATTTCATTTGAAATGTCATTAATTCGACGACACACTGTTTGCCGAGATAGACTTAAGTTCGAAAATAGTTTACTTTTATCAGGCAAAATATCCTTTACAACAGCTTCCAAACATTCTTTCACAAATTCGCCATTCGAAAATGTTTTCATTTTTTTTACAGTCAAAAATGAAACAGAATAGCTTGCCTTAATAATATTGGATGGTTGCTGTAATGCTGAACCAAACATTTTTTGTTGAGTCTTAATTGCGATTTAAATGCCCGGACCTTCGATTGTTTCACTTCTTTATCGAATTTCAAATAATCATTATGTTTTGTTTCGTAATGTCTTTTAACATTGTATTCCTTAAATACAGCGATGGTGTCTCGGCAAATTAAACATATTAATTTTGTGTTTTCAATGACAAAAAAGTACTTTGCTTCTCATTCCTCGCTATATCTTCTATTTTCGTCTACTATTCTTCTTTTCTTTGCACTCATACTAAAAATAAGAAGGAAATAAAAATATGCTTTTAAATAAAAGAATGTTCACAAAAATTCGTCTAATAATTTTTTACAAAAATGCCGGCCATCGGAAAAATTTCACCATTTTATAATACGAGTGGGTTAGAACCAAAAGTGAGAAGGAAATACATATTTTTTAATTTTTAAATCAACTTCATTTTTATTTTAATGGAATTTATATTACCTGGCTGTTTTAGTTGAAAATGTATTAAAATAATTATCCTGCAGTCACAACACACAAAATGAAACCGGAAAACAAATTTTCAATTGACACTGAGAGAGGGTTCTGTTGTCGACAATCAACAGCGAGCGAAGACGCAGCGAGTGGCCGGCGCACTGCTCTACTGCGCATATCTAAGTATGCCTAGCTCTAGCAATAAGCAGCGCGAAAAAGTTACAGGAATCAAGCGTGATGCTACGGAGGGGGGGGGGGGGGGGGGTCGCTGCAATGCAATATTGCCCACTTCTAAGTATGTATAAAAACAGAAGCAACGTGTAAAATAGAAACAGTTATGAGATTTATTTGTTACAAAACACTACACTAAAAACAAAAATATTGCACAAAATAATCGTATTTTGTAAAGTTGTAATGAATCTCGCGGGCCGCAAAATTATTCAAGGCGGGCCGCATGCGGCCCACGGGCCGCGGGTTGGCCACCCCTGGTCTAATAAAAACTATTGCATTTAGTCTGATATCTCAAAATATGAATATCTTCTTATTCTCGAGATATGATTGATTCCTCCTAATAAAAAGTTACATACGCAATATGTGCGAACATCACATTTGATATTTCATTTTGTTCATAATTCCCAAGGAGATCGCTTAATTCCTTGTCATGGGATGTTAACTCATTTCCACAGGGATGAAGAGGATTATTTTGACGAAGTTCGGCAATTACATTAAATGTACTATTAAGGATTACTTTGCGAAAAAAACTGGATCGTTTTATGTTTTATGGTTTGAGAGGACATGAAAAACATGTGTTATCACTTCAATCTGGTTATTCCATGGATTTCATTTTTCACCAATGCATAAATGCGCATATCGGAGTTTATTACATATATAAAAAAGTCTGATGTGGGCAACACATGACTTTCCTTATATAGTGCAATGAATTTACTACTTTTACAGTTAAAAAAAATGTTATTCTTATAGTAGATACTTATATTATTTCCAAGATATTGAATTTTCTTCAATAAGTCGTCATTTTCATTGATTTAGCGTCATTTTAATCAATTTGGCGAGATTTTTGTTAATTTGGCAACAATTAAAAATGTCGCCATGTTGGCGATATTCCGCCAAATTCGACGACAAAATCTCGCCAAGCGTTATGGAAGGAGACAATAAGTTATTCTTACAGCAGGTAAATAACTATTGGTGTTGAAATACAAAAGTATTACTGAAAGTATATTCTTTTATGAATGGAACGAGCTAGATCCAGGAGAATGATGTCACCATATTTATCGCATGGTATTACATATGAAAAGTTAACCTATTTCTCAATAGGAAATGTTTTTTTTAATTTTATATAACTTTTTGATAATGTTTTTGAAAAATGTGCAATATCTCGAGAACGGTTCATGTTAGCGTTCTAGAATTTATGTCAATCGTTTTCTAATGAAAAATCACATAAGAAATGTCTATTTGCGTCACTTTATTAGCGGTTTTGATTGTTTTCTGATTTTTTCAAAATTTCACTCGAAAATTTAGGGGGTTCTTAACATTCGATTGCGTATAAAAACAATAGGGTTCCAGTGTTTACGGATTGTGATTTTTGTACCAAATTTTGTTCGAATCGGTCCATTCGTTCGTCAGTTATCGTCTCCACAGACTCACTGACACACACACACACACGCATACTTTCACACACACACACACACATTCGAACGAAATTTGATACAAAAATCACAATCTGTAAACACTGGAAGCTTATTGTTTTTATACGCAATCGAATGTTCAGAACCCCCCCCCCCCCTAAATTTTCGAGTGAAATTTTGTAAAAATCGTGAAAAAATCAAAACCGGTAATAAAGTTACGTAAATAGACATTTCTTCTGTAATTTTTCATTAGAAAACGATTGACATAAAGTTTAGAACACTAACATGAACCTTTCTCGAGATATTGCACATTTTTCAAAAAAATTATCAGAAAGTTATATAAAATAAAAAAAATATATTTCGTATTGAGAAACATATTCACTTTTCATATGTAATACCATGCGATAAATTGGGTGACATTATTCTCGTGGATCTAACTCGTTCCATTCATGAAAAAAGATATTTGAGTAATACTTTCTTATTTGAACCCCAATAATCATTTATCTGCTGTCAGAAAAACTTGTTTTTCCGTCCATAAGGCTTGGCGAGATTTTGGCGACGAATTAGGCGGAATGTCGTTATCTTGGCGACATTTTTAATTGTTGCCAAATTAACAACAATCTCAAAAATCGATAAAAAATTACGCTAAATCAATGGAAATGACGACTCATTGAAGAAAATTCAATATCTTGGAAATAATATAAGTATCTTATAAGAATAACATTTTTTTAACTGTAAAAGAAGTAAATTCATTGCATTATATAAGGAAAGTCATGTGTTGCCCACATCAGATTTTTTAATAAAGAAGACTATCTCTGGGAGTTTCATATATTAAGGATATAATGGCGCGTCCAATCAGTTTAAATTCATTTTTACAAGGAAAATACCGCCTTTTCCCAACATTGGTGTCTTTTATATCAGCTTTTGCGACGGAAGTTTTGCTTTCATCCAATGATTTTTTCTAACAAATTCTTTCAAATTGCTCGAATGCAGGAATAAGCAAAAACATACTAATAGGCCTCAAATTTGGAACCAAATTAAAACTCAATGTCATTTCTGTATGATACCTTTGCTACTAGATTTTGGGACTTCAAGAAAATTAGGAAAATATATTAAACTTTGTAAAAAAAATTCTTTTTTCGATTAATGCTGAAGATATTATCCATATGCAGATAGAAATGTAGAAAAAATAATCTGAGGTGGGCAACACATGACTTTGTTTATGTAATGCAATGAATTTACTACTTTTACAGTTAAAAAAATCTGATGTGGGCAACACATGACTTTCCTTATATAATCTAATGAATTTACTACTTTTACAGTAAAAAAAAATCTGATGTGGGCAACACATGACTTTCCTTATATAATGTAATGAATTTACTACTTTTACAGTAAAAAATAGGTTTTTCTTATAGTAGATGCTAATATTCTTTCCAAGATATTGAATTTTCGACAATTAGTCGTCATTTTCATTGATTTAGCATCATTTTTATCCATTTGGCGAGATTTTAATAAATTTGGCAACATTTCTAAAAAGTCGCCAAGTTGGCGACATTCCGCCAAATTCGTCGCCAAAATCTCGCCAAGCGTTATGCACTAAGAAAAAAGTTATTCTAACAGAAGATAAATGACTATTGGCGTTCAAATACAAAAGTATTATTCAAAGTATATTTTTTCATGAATGGAACGAGCTAGGTCCACGAGAATGATGTCACTCAATTTATCGCATGGTATTACATATGAAAAATGGACATGTTTCTCAATAGGAATTTTTTTTTATGTGACTTTTTCATAATTTTTTTGAAAAATGTACAATATCTCGAGAACGGTTCATGTTAGCGTTCTAAAATTTAAGCCAATCGTTTTGTAATGAAAAATTACATAAGAAATGTCTATTTGCGTAACTTTATTAGCAGTTTTGATTTTTTGACGATTTTTTCAAAATTTCATTCGAAAATTTAGGGGGGTTCTGAACATCCGATTACGTATATAAACAATAGGCTTCCAGTGTTTACGGATTGTGATTTTTGTACCAAATTTGGTTCGAATTCGTCGATTCGTTCGTCAGTTATCGTCTCCAAAGACTCACTGACACACACACATACTTTCACACACACACACACAGACATCCCTTCAAAAATGTTTGATTCGTGATCAGGGATGCTTGAAACGTGATCTCCCGTCGAAAACTCGAATTCGAATTTGCGACCCCGTCACAATACTTTCCTTATACATTATGTATATAAGGAAAGTAATAGGTTTTTCTTATAGTAGATACTAATATTCTTTCCAAGACATTGAATTTTCGACAATCAGTCGTCATTTTCATTGATTTAGCGTCATTTTTATCCATTTGGCGAGATTTTCGTTAATTTGGCAACATTTAAAAAAGTCGCCAAGTTGGCGACATTCCGCCAAATTCGTTGCCAAAATCTCGCCAAGCGTTATGCACTAAGAAATAAGTTATTCATACAGCATATAAATAAATGACTATTGGCGTTCAAATACAAAAGTATTATTCAAAGTATCTTTTCTCATGAATGGAACGAGCTAGATCCACGTGAATGATGTCACTCAATTTATCGCATGGTATTACATATGAAAAGTGAACATGTTTCTCAATGGGAAAATTTTTATTTTATTTTATATGACTTTTTGATATTTTTTTTTGAAAAATATACTATATCTCGAGAACGGTTCATGTTAGCGTTCTAAAATTTATGCCAATCGTTTTCTAATGAAAAATTACATAAGAAATGTCTATTTGCGTAACTTTATTAGTGGTTTTGATTTTTTGACGATTTTTTCAAAATTTCATTTGAAAATTTATGGCGGTTCTGAACATTCGATTGCGTATAAAAACAGTAGGCTTCCAGTGTTTATGGATTGTGATTTTTGTACCAAATTTCGTTCGAATTGGTCCATTCGTTCGTCAGTTATCGTCTCCACAGACTCACTGACACAGACACACACACACACGCACACACACACACACACACACACACCAGTCGAAAACTCGAATTCGACTTTTCGACCCCGTCACAATACTTTCCTTATACATTATGTATATAGAGAAAGTAATTATTAACTTAGACATAATACTGTACTTGAAAGCAAATATAATGAAATTATTTTTACTTTCCTTATATACATAATATATAAGGAAAATATTTTGACTTGGTGGAAAATTCGAGTTCGAGTTTTCGACGGGAAAGTACGTTTCAAGCATCTCTGATCACGAATCGAACATTCTTGAAATGATGTCTGTGTGTGTGTGGGTGTGGGTGTGTGTGTCAGTGAGTCTGTGGAGACGATATCTCACGAACCAATGGAACGATTCAAATAAAATTTAGTACAAAAATCACAATCTGTGAATACTAGAAGAATATTGTTTTTAAACATAATCGAATGATCAGAACCCCCTAAATTCTCGAGTGAAAATTTGAATAATATCATCAAAAACCAAAACCTTTAATAAAGTTGCTCAAGTAGATATTTCTCATGTATTTTTTCCTTAGAAAACGATTGACACAAACTTTAGAACGCTAGCATGAACCGTTCTCGAGATATGGTACAATTTTCAAATAAATTTATCAAAAAATCCCATAAATACAAAAAATTATAAACTGTTAAGAAACATGTTCGCTTTTCATATGTAATATCATGTGATAAATTTCGCGACATCATTCTCGTGGATCCAATTCGTTCCATTCACGAGAAAATATACTTTGAGTAATACTTTTCTATTTGAACGCCAATAGTAGTTTATCTGCTGTAAGAATAACTTATTTCTCCGTTTATAACGCTTGGCTAGATTTTGGCGAGGAATGTAGAGAAATGTTGCCAACTTGGCGAGATTTTTAAATGTTGTCAAATTAACGAAAATCTCGCCACATGGATAAGAATGACGCTAAATCAATGAAAATGACGACTAATTGAAGAAAATTCAATATCTTAAGAATATAAGTATCGACTATAGGAACATATAACTTACTATATAACTTACTTCTCCGTGCATAACACTCGGTGAGATTTTGGCGACGAATTTAGAGGAATGTTGCCAACTTTGCGACATCTTTAAATGTTGCCAAATTAACGAAAATCTCGCCAAATGGATAGAAATCACGCTAAATCAATGAAAATGATGACTAATTGAAGAAAATTCATTATCTTGGAAAGTATCTACTGTAAGTATCTACTGTAAGTATCTACTGTAAGTCTACTATAAGTATCTACTGTAAGAATTACCTTTTCTTAATTGTAAAAGTTGTAAATCCATTGCATTATATACGGAAAGTCATGTGCTTCCCACTTCAAATTTTTTATTATCTGCTAGTCTAAATTATGGTGAATTCGAGAAAATTTTCTCAGTTCCTATTTTTTCGACCTTATACGAATTAGCACTTAGGCACTTTTGTAGGTTTGTCTAAACCTACTTTTATGAACAATCGTTTTCAGTAATGCATTAAATCAAAGACAACTAATCGTATATTGAGAGGTCATTTGATAAAAATCATCCTTTATGACGAACAAATATTAAAAATGGCCAGAGCGCTTTCGGGTATCTCCTTATCCTTCATCAGTGCCTATATAAAAATTGCCGTTCAAACAAGCTTATATCCAGGCCAAATCGGCAGACAACATTTTGATAAATTAAATACGGAATAATGATAATTACATTGTATTATAAGCAGGAAATTTATTATTAAACCAGTATTAAATACAAATACAAAATGTGAAATGAAACATGCACAAATTTCAGCAAAGCATATATTACATCAAAATGAAACGTCATAGATAATTGTGTAGAAGTTTGACATGCATAGAGTCGAAAACGAGTCGCCAAACGTAACTTAAAGTCTGCACAGGATCAAAATTACAAATGGAATCACATAACATATAAATAAACAGGGATTCATAAAGAAGAACATTACGAGGGTTATTGCAACTAGTTAAAAAGAATGTTTTTTTAAAAGGGTTGAAAGTTAATATTAGCAACACATATAGGGCAAGAGCAGTAGAAAGTTTACCATTCTTCATGCTCATGACATCAAGTATGATAAACTTTTTACGGCTTGGCGAGTCGTTCGCGATTGTATGCATGTCAAACCTCTACACAATTATCTATGGCATTTCACTTTAATGTAATATATGCTTTTCTGAAAATTGTGCGTATTTCATTTCCTCTTTAACACTTTTACAAAATTGTTGAAAAGTGTTTATGACTTTGTTCATTCTGTCTGCCTGTCCGTTAGCACGATAACTGCCATAAAAATGGCTTTATCAAAATGTAACTTTAGTATGTTATTCAGACTGTCTGTGAGACCTGTGCGCCTATAAATAAATAATATCACCCACATAGTTTTGAATTGAACCCGGATTGAAAAAATGAAATATATTGAACCCTATGGGACCTAATTTTTTAAACATTTTTAAGCGAATTTAAAATTCACAAATTGCTTCGAAAGTTTTAGAAAATATTCAAATTGTCCCATAAAATACATAAAAAAAATTCAGCAAAATATATTCAGTAGTTTTTTTAAAAAAAATTAAAATAATTACACCATTTATATGAAGAGATCACGTGACCCACTTCAAAATCAAATATGTCATCCGTCTTGTGTCAAAATTGTGATTTTTAAAGTTCTTTTTAATTCATATTTAGTATTGTATCCGTTCTAAAATTGCTTTATTTGTGCTTAAATTCTGTGCATCTACATACTGAAACAATTCAATTAAAATATATTTGAGTATACATGATCATCAAACTTTGATTATTTCTACAACGGAGCCTAATTTTCACTTATGGGAAATGTAAATACCAAAAGAAGTATAATGAGTTGTATAAGAATTGCAGCATTTCTTTAACGCAAATTATTTAGCTCATGGAGTCTGCAATATATCTGGTATGAATGACCATTCATTGATTTTACACAGAGAACCAGACGATTTTGTCGATGAAGTTTGAAGCATAGAGTTAAATTACTTGTACATATATGGTCGTAAGATTTAAATAAAATAAATTATTATAGTATTGTGATGAATGAAAGGAATGGAGAAATGTTTATGAATGCAATGCTGCTTTTATATAAAGGCGATTTATATTTCGATGACGTCATTATCATTTAAGTTCGTATTGACGTCATTAAAGTTCATTTGTTTTCGATGAAGTTTTCAAATATAATAAATTTTTGTAGTATTATGATAATTTAAAAATATTATCGAGGAATGTATCGCATTTTAGAGATGTTTAAACCATGCAATTTATATTTCAATGTCGTCATTTGAATGAAGTTCATTTTTTTCGATGAAGGTTAAGTTTTAAAATATAATAAATTAATGCAGTATTGTGATAAGTTTTAAATATTACCGAGGAATGTATTGCATTTTAGAGATGCTTAAATAAAATTGCATTGAAGTTGGAAAGTGTTTCATAATCAATGCTTTAAGCATTATTGATCTTTCTTGTTATTAAATGACCTTTTAATCTGCGATTTGTTGACTTTGATTTAATACATTATTGAAGTTGACTTGTATCCACTTTAATTAATGATTATAATTGTTTTCAGTATTATGATTAAGGTGAAATATCATTCATAATAAACTAATCTTCATCTAAATAATTGTATAGGACCTACTGGTTACAAACTAAAATGGATCAACCGTACATGAAATCTGTTAAAAAATCCAGTCAAGTTCAAAAGCCGCAATAAGGTTACATTCTTGCTGGAAATTGAAAGCATATGGTGTTTATTATAATGTGCTCTAAGAACGATATACTGATAAAAAATGTTTATGTAATTGAAAATAATTGTGTTTCAAATAATAGTGTAGGGCTTAATTTGTAGTAGAAACAATAGCTTGTGTGGCACGCCCAAGATCACAGTTGCTCTAACCTGTAGCCCCATAGGAACTGGATAATATCGATAATTGCTCGTGAATTACTTTAAGCATTATGTCTGGGTCCATACAGCACTCGCGTGTGTAAAATTAAACAGGAGATCGACAACAAAATTCGCGAACTGCAAACATTAACGGATGAAAGTTTATTTCTTTATTACTTTTGTTACGGTTACTTGTAAATGACTTTTACTAGCCTGTACAATTTTGCTTAACAGCTGGTAAAACTGATTTTATCATTTAGCGAATCGGAGCATATTAAAATAACATCAAGCCATCAAAATTTAAAACATCTTGTATATCTCGACAAGGCCTGCTTTCTCCTAGAGTAATGAAATTGATGTTATTCATGTTGCCATGCATAATTACGTATGAAACTAGAAATTAATTATTAATACATTCACATTTTGTACTTTCTGTTTGTCGATTTCTGCAGGTCAATTAAAAAGAGATTAATTTTATTTTGCCAAATTTAGCCAAATGTCACAATCAGCAACACAGTAATGCATGCCTTTAACTAAATATAAAATTTTCATGTAAAACAAATAAGTCATTTTGTAGCTATTTTCAATACACATAGAAATAAAGAAGTTATAATTGTTGTCTTAAAACTGAAGTGTGAACACCGGAATGGAAAAACGCGTACTCAAGCCAATGCGGAGTATTTAATTATATATTATGTTATTAAAGATATCTGTCGTTTTTAAGAACGATTTCTTTCTTTGATAGCTTTCAAGAATAATCGATTGACAACCTATATTTTTACCTATAAATAAAATCTATATATTTTCTTATTCACAATTAATTTTTTTGTCGTTTCAGAAGCATGTATACAATGTTGGGAAATTCACTCGTAGGAAATGTTCATTGCAGATTGCACCACGGAAGTGTTAACCAACTTTATTTGCAAATTTATTATTGCGTCAGACGTCGAAAGCATATACATACAGATGTTGAAACCTGTATCTTAAAACTACAGGGTGAACTCCGAATGAACGTACTAAAGTACTCCGAAAGGACGTACTACTATATATGTTTCTTATCGGGTTAATGAACGTCGCGTATTTCAAAGTATTGTTGCGAACGCATAATATTTCCTTTGGTGCCTCTTCTTTTATCTATCGAAAGCCAGGCAAGGAAAACACAGTCCATGACGTCAGCATGACACGAGGAAGACGTGAGACCAGAGTTGCAACGCTTTCCAACTTAGACGAAGGGTTTCCAGATTTGGAGATTTATCGCCAATTTGACGACATTATGCGACTTCCGGAATGTTCCAGAAACTTCTCGATATAACGATTATTCTTTGAGATAGAGTTTTCTAGAAATCAAGTTTCTATGCAGATACTGACTATAAATAGGGCTCATCCCTCTGTTTGCAAAATTTTTAATCAATCGTTTCTGACATTTTCAAAAAATTTTAAACGAAAATGTCCCGCTTTTTACAAGTAAGATTGGTCGAAAAAGAATAATTAGTGGCATTTTGTGATTTTATTTTATTTCTATTATTATTTGTTTATGAAAGTAAGCAAAACACATTTTACTTACAATAAAGCAAATAGAAATTTATATTGTTTTATGTGTTTTTGCTTTATTGTAAGTAAAATGTGTTTGCTTTATTGTAAGTAAAATGTGTCTATAGCAGTGGAATTTCAACTTTTTGCTCAGGATTTGAAGATGGGAGAGATGTTCACCAAAGGATAGATAGAACAACATGAAGCCTCCAAAGCTCACATAGAATCGGTTATTTTTTCATGGCAGAAAAACAGAAGAAATCTTCTCATAATCTACTTTTTAACAATCAAATGCAAAACAGGAGGCAATAGGTTTGGGAAAGAAGACATATTGTATGTCTGTAAGTTATGATCGATGGTTTGAAGGGGATAGGAAAACAAGCTCTTACTTTCCTAGCATCTACTGAAAAGGCATACACTTTTGATGATGAATCAATAAATCACGGTAACTTTTAGAAAATTTTAACGAAACGACTCGAGCTACATTGGACTGTGATTTTTGTCAGTGTTTTGATAAATGTAGCAGCAGTTTTGTGGAATTACTTCCGTCAAAATTCTATGAATAATATCGCGTATTGTGTGAAATTAGTGGAGCATATAAGTGATGTTTGATTGTATATTGTTCCTGTTTACTTTCTGCTTGTGAATAAACATAGGATATCCAGAATCTTGAACTCGTTATTGTAACCTGCTCGTACATCCAGGATTCCTAAGGATACGCTCGTAACAGTATGTATATGTGTATATTTTTTTTACGTTTTTTTTATTCAGTATTGTTTACAATTAAAATGATAGCACCGAAGAAATTTAAAAATAAGTACAGGATCGAATATGCGAAATAAAATGTTTCGAAGATTTACACGCTTTAAATTCTAATACATGAAATAAAAAAATTGTCTTAGTATTAACAATTATCTCATGTGGTATTGGTCAATTTGGCAGGTATTGGTCAATTGTGGTATTGGTCAATTGCATTGCAAAATTGCATCATAGGTAATCATAGTTCATCACATAACCATATTTAAAAATCCTGAATTTTACATATAATATTTTTATAAATATTTTTAGAGACATGCAGTATATTAAGAACTAATATATATCAGCATTCCCTATCAATTTCACGAAGAATCGATAAAGATTTATATTAGTATTTCTAATGAAGCAGTTATGATAAATACATATTATGAGATGATTGATAAGCGTTTTATAAGATTTTTTAAATTATCGATAAAACAGAGCGTATTTCCATATGTGAATTTTAAATATAATCTGAATAATAACAATGTAATAATCGTAACTCTTCCGTACGGTAATCAATCACTGCTACCGAGAAAAAGTTTAAACAAGACAGATTAATCATGCATAAAGCATTGATTACGAAACGCTTTCCAACTGAAATGCAATTTTATTTAAACATCTCTAAAATGCTATACATTCAGTGGTGATAATTTTTAAATTATCACAGTATTGCAATAATTTATTCTACTTGGAAACTTTAAACTTCATCATAAAAAGCATTGCTATAAAATTGTCTTCTTCTCACCTGTAAAATCAATGAATATTTCACTCATATTAGTTATATTCCGGACTCCAGAGCTAAATAATTTCGCTTTAAAAAAATTGCAGCAATTCTTATGTAACTCATCCTACAATCGATGGATTTGTTTTCAAACTGCATACGTTAAAGTTAGGCTTCGTTATATAAATAATCAAAGTTTAGTGATCATTTAAAATAAAAAAAAATATTGTAATTGCGTAGGTGCAGAATTTAGTTACACAGATAATATGCGAAAATAAAGAGGTTTTAGTACGGATGCAAGACTAATTATAAATATAAACCTTCCTTAAAAATCTCTATTTTCACACAACGAAAGAAAAATGGATGTCATATTTTATTATGAATTGGGTCACGTGATATCTTCATATAATATGGGTATAATTATTATTTTAAAAACTATTTAACGTATTTTTAAATTTTTTTTATAGATTTTACGCAATAATCAGAATATTTTCAAAAATTTTCGAAGCAATTGGTGAATTTTAACTTCGTTTAAAAAATGTTTGAAAAATTGGGTACTACAGGGTTCATATTTAATATTTTTCAACCCAGGTTCAATCCGAAACTATTTGGGTGATATTATACTTTTACATTCCCATATGTACCATATACCGTCTCAACAGCATAATAAAATTTCATTTTGATGAAGTCTTTTTTACTGTAGTTATCGTGCGAACGGACAGACAGACGGACATACAAATAGAATGAACAAAGTCATAAACACTTTATGACTATGTTGAAAAGTGTTAAAAAGAAACAGAAGTAAAACATATCTGGTAATGTTCCGGAAATATTTTAATAATAAGAAATATATAAATTATGATTATAATGATTTTATGTCTACGATGTTGAAGTCAAACTCTTCAAGAAAGCTGCTGAAGCAGCAAATTTATACATTAGGGGTGGGAAGGAATTGTTCGTACTTTGTATTTATGATGGTTAACACTATGCAGCACCAAATTAAGTCAGAAAAAAAGTTATATCATTAGCACAGTGAGTGATTCCCAACCTGTTTTGGCACCTCTATAATATTTCACATGTGTTTGGTTCATTTTTCAATTGCCATGGGGTCGGTATACTCAAGGAGAGCAAGTCGACTAATGATTGTTTATTTAAGTTTACTTACAGATTTTTCACGTGACTTAGAAGAGAAGTCATAGGTGTAATAACTTTTCTTTCTGAAAATATATGTTTTTTGTATTTCTACTTTTCTTCGACCCAGGCCGTCCGACCTACCCGAAAGTGCAAGATATCAGTTTAAACGGCCTGGAAGTTACGGCAAATTTAGACCGGAACTCAGTGAGAGCGGCATCCACAAGGACCGTACTCTCCTTCCCCCACTACTAACATCTAGGAAGGATGTACGGACCTACATATTTAACATGTCCATACTTCGCGTGAGCACGAGGTCAGTTAGGACAGAGCCGGGATTCGAACTCTGGTCGTCCGAGTGCAATCTCTACGTGCAAACCACTGGACTGCCCCACTCCGTTTTTTTGTATTTGACTGTAGTATTTCACTTTTCTTTATTATTATTCCTCGAAATCTCACGGCACTTTTAGATGCCACTGCACACTGGTTGGAAATTCGCAGTTGATGGAAGCGATGGCAAATATATGGCACGCTTGGCACATGAATAGTTCGATTGGCACACCAAAGACTCTAACATTCGAAACTGCGTCAGTCTTGTTCCATGATTTCAACAATTAAGAGAAATGAAGAAATAAAATTTAAGATTTCACAGTAGAAATACTGATATGGAATCCATATTTATATATTATTTTCCTTATATACATTTTATAATGTATATATGGAAAGTATCATGAAGGCGGAAAAAATTCGAAATCGAGTTTCCGACGGGAGAGCACGTTTCAAGCATTCCCCATTACGAATCAAACGTTTTTTAAATGATGTATGTGTGTGTCCGTGAGTGTTTTGACACGATATTTCACGAACGAAAGGAGGGATTCGGACGAAATTTCGTACAAGCAGTACAATACATAAACACTTGAAGCTAGTTGTTTTTAAACAAAATCGAATGTTCGGAAGATCCGCAAATTTCCGAATGAAATTTTGACAAAATGATTAAAATTCAAACCCTTCAATATAGTTATGCAAATAATTATTTCTTATTTGATTTTTCATTAGAAAACATTTAATGATGATTTTAGAACGCTAGCATGAGCCATTCACGAGATATTGCACATTTTCAAAATAAATTTATCAAAAACTGACAAAAAAGTAAAAAGAAATATAGTGACTACTTGCAGTATGTCCGTCCTTCGTACGGAGTATATACTACAAATAATCTTAAAATTCACGATCATGTGCAAATCCCCACAGTATACTAAATGGCATTGTTAATCAAAATATTCTGTTAAAATATTTAATTTACTGCTCCTGAAAATAAGTTTAAGAATATCTGTTCTCGCTATATAAAATTATCTTCACGGGCAGATCGGAAGAATAAAACATCCTGGTTCCGTTTGTAAACAAATATACAAAAAATATGATGTTGAACCAATATATGCAAGATAAAAGCTCTAAAATTGTATGAGAACTGTACTACTTACATTCGCGAATATTAGAAGATATATCCTTGTTGATTGCACGTAGTAGAAGATTACACGTACTGCAACACATGAGTTTCTAAAAAAATTGCCAAAATAAAACAAATGGCGCAATAAATTGATCAATAATTTCGCAATCTTTAAACCTATAGTTTGTAATTGATTCCAATATATGACAATATATGTCAAATATGTGCCAATATACCTGTACTACTTATATTCTCGTAGATTATAAGATATACCCGTGCATTTGTAGAAGATGACGTGTACTACGTTTAATATATGAATTTCAACCAACAATTTTTGCAAAATTAAAACAATTACGTAATAAATTGAAAATATCAATAATCCATGAATCAATAAATCCCGAAAATATCAATAATAATAATGTGTGAACCTGACGTCCGTAATTGATATAATCCAGTCAAAAATACAATATCGGTGAAATTTATTTTATATGCATTTCATTATTATTTAAATCGGAAAAGATATAATAAATATCGCCTACAGCATAAACACATTGGATTGGATTTAAATCCGTTGCTAGGCGACATAATATAACTTTCTTCAAATAAATTGGTGGAAAATATATCGTCTTCATAATGTTATATGCAATGTTTAATTGTTCGTTTGTAACACTTTACAACAAAGTTGAAAAGTGTTTATGACTTTGTTCCTTATGTCTGTCTGTCTGTCTGTCTGTCTGTCCGTTAGCACGATAACTGCCGTAAAAATGACTTAATCAAAATGAAATTTTAGTATGTTGTTCAGACAGTCTGTAGGACCTATGGAAATATAAATAAATAATATCACCCAATTAGTTTTGGATTGAACCGGGGTTGAAAAAATGAAATACATTGAGCCCTATGGGACCCAATTTTTCAAGCATTTTTAAGCGGATTTAAAATTCACAAATTGCTTCGAAATTTTTAGGCAATATTCAAATTGTTCCATAAAATATATAAAAAAAAATTCAACGAAATATATTCAGTAGTTTTTTAAATAAAAATAAAAATAATAATAACACCTCTTATATGGAGCGATCACGTGACCATGATATGAAACGATCACGTGACATACTTCAAAATGATATATGGCATCCATCTTGTCTCAAAATCATGATTTTTAAAGTTCTTTTTAATTCATATTGAGTGTTGTATTCGTCCTAAAATTACTTTATTTTCGCCCAAATTCTGTGCATCTACATACTGAAACAACGCAATGACAATATATTTGTGTTTAAATGCTCATCCCAAATTTGATTATTTCTACAACTAAGCCTATTTTTCACCCATATAAAATGTAAACAGCAAAATATGTAGAATGAGTTGTATTAGAATTGCTGTAATTCTTTAACACAAAATCATTTAGTCCATGGAGTGTGCTTAGCTGATAAGAATGAAATATTCATTGATTTTAGAAAGAGAAGGACGATATTTTTCGATGAAGTTTTACGCATATAGTTTAATTACTTGTAGCTCCATGGTCTTAATTTTAAAATAAAATAAATTATTATAGTATTGTGATGAATGACATGAATAGGGGAATTATTTATGAATGAAATGTTGCTTTTATAAAGAGAGCCAGGCGTGTTATTTTTTCTGTGACGTCATTTGAATGGATTTCAGTTGTTGTCGATGAAGTTTTCAAATATAATAAATTATCGTAGTATTATGACAATTCTAAAATTATTACCGAGGAATGTATCACATTTTAGAGATGTTTAAACCAGGCAATTTATACTTTAATGCCGTCATTTGAATGAAGTTAATTTTTTTTTATGAAGATTTAAGGTTTCAAATATAATAAATTAATGTAGTATTGTGATAAGTTTTAAAATATTACCGAGGAATGTATTGCATTTTAGACATGTTTATATAAAATTGCATTGAAGTTGGAAAGTGTTTCATAATCAATGCTTTAAGCATGATTGATCTTTCTTGTTAATTAATATATAGACAACCTAGAAACTCGAAACATGGACTTCATTTTAAGTGGGTCTATTTCAAGGCTACCCACAAAATTTCATCAAATTCAGTTCAGCCGTTCTTGTGTGATGCTGAGACAGACAGACCGACAGACAGATTTTCAATTTTATTTATATAGATTGTAAAATATTTTTCATACGATTTTCATGTACAATATTATTACGTCAAAATCTCAAATCAGTAATTCAACTAAACAAATGACATATCTTAAAACCAGATTCAAAGGTCACTTTTATTAAACAATCATCCTACAGACGTACATCAAATACAGCCAAAGATCTTTCGAACATACTCATGTTCATCATCAGTGGCGATATAATTACACAACGTTATGTTGATGATGTGTTTATAATTTGGGACCATGGTTTAAGCGATCTTCTTAATTTGCTTGATTTTGTCAATAATTTTTATCCCTCCATTAATTTCACTGTAGAGCATGAATCGAACTCTTCCTTGCCTTTTTTAGATGCTATTATTTCATATAATTATACTAATCTTCTGTCGTCTGTTTTTTGCAAACCCACTTTTTCTAATACGTGTATTCCGGCTAATTCTTTTCACCCCATCTCGTCTAAAAAGCTCTCCTTTAATGCTTATTTCAACCGCCTTTTTAATGTTAGTTCCACTATTACTTCTTTAAAAAATGAAATTTATTCAATTTTTAAACTCGGTCAAGATGCCGGTTACTCTTATGATTTTATTCATAATATATTTGCTAAAATTCGCCATAAGTTTTTAGCCATAAGTTTTTACAACCCAGTTCTAGGGCGCGGTAGCCCATTGGTTAGCGCGCTGGAGTTGCACTCGGTAGGCCCGGGTTCGATTCCAGCCGCTGCCAAAACTGCCGCCGTGTTCATGCGGAGTACGATCACGTTAAACATGTGGGTCCGAAAGTCCTTCCGAGCGGTTGGTGGTAGGGGAAGGAGGGTACGGTCCCTGTGGATGCCTCCCCCACTGGGTTCCGGTCTAAATTGGGTTGCACTTCCCGACCGTCCAAACAGTTACCTTACACCTTTCTGGTAGGTCGGACGGTCTGGGTTTCAACAACAACAACAACCCAGTTCTAGTCTTATTCCTATCAATGATCGTTTATCGTTTAAATTTAACCGCCCTTACCATCCTAAAATTTTTCGTCCTCTTATCAATTTTTGCACCGAATTTAATTTTAAACCCTCTCATTCTACTGTTTCTACTTTGTTCAATCGTATACGTACTGATTAACTTTAAAAATCTCGCTGGGGTGTATAGTTGTACCCCTTCTTTCTTCGGATAATATCTATGAATTTTATATCGGTAGAACTAAACGTACGATTGGTATCCTTTTGTCTGAACATGCAAGAGACATAAAAAATGGTAAGCTAACGACTGACCTTACTCAATTAGTAAATAAAGATAATTTCCGCCTCTTTTTGAAAATTCTTTCCTTTTGCTTATCTGCAATAACCCTCGCTCTATCTTACTTTACGAATCCCTTTTCCTTTATCTCTATCGTTCTTCTATTTGTAATTTCGACCCTGTTCATGTCTTAAGTTATGCTTGGCGACTCGTTCTCGATTCCGTGAAGGTCAAACCTTTACATGATTATCTTAATTTATAAATTTGTTCTAAAATATTTAATGCCTTTTAACAGTTTTTTAAGATATTAGTTTTGAGCTATGTATATTGGTATAATTTATATCTATTTTATTATTTACCAATTTGTACGGCTGACGGTTTCTAAGATATACAAATTTCACTTAAGGGCGGGGATCGTATTTAAGCATGTTGGCATCTGTTTTCAACACTTTACAATAAAGTTGAAAAGTGTTAATGACTTTGTTCATTCTGTCTGTCTGTCTGTCTGTTAGCACGGTAACTACCGTAAAAATGACTTAATCAAAATGAAATTTTAGTATGTTGTTCAGACGGTCTGCAGGACCTATGGGAATATAAATGAATAATATCGCCCAATTAGTTTTGGATTGAACCCGGGTTGAAAAAATGAAATACATGGAGCCCTACGGGACCTAGTTTATCAAACATTTTTTAAGCGGATTTAAAATTCATAAATTGGTTCG
This sequence comes from Amaurobius ferox, assembly GCA_951213105.1. Classification (NCBI taxonomy): domain Eukaryota; kingdom Metazoa; phylum Arthropoda; class Arachnida; order Araneae; family Amaurobiidae; genus Amaurobius; species Amaurobius ferox. The sequence continues at coordinate 78,428,460 of OX578153.1, forward strand.
AAAATTTTAGGTAATATTTAAACTGTTCCATAAAATATATAAAAAAAAATTCAGCAAAATATATTCAGTAGTTTTTAAATAAAAATTAAAATAATAATTACACCTCTTATATGAAGCGATCACGTGATCATTATAAGAAAAGATCACGTGATCTACTTCAAAATAAAATTTGGCATCCATCTTGTCTCAAAATCGTGATTTTTAAAGTTCCCTTTAATTCATATTGAGTGTTGTATTCGTCCGAAAACCGCTTAATTTTTGCTTGAATTCTTTGTATCTACATACTGAAACAACGCAATGACAATATATTTGAGCTTAAATGATCATCTAAATTTGATTATTTCTACAACGAAACCTATTTTTCAGTTATGTAAAATGTAAACAGCAAAATATGTAGGATGAGTTGTATAAGAATTGCTGTATTTTTTTAAGGCAAAAGTATTTAGCTCATAGAGTCTGCATAGCTGATATGAATGAAATATTCATTGATTTTACAGACAGAAGGACGATTTTTTTCGGTGAAATTTTAAGCATAGAGTTTAATTACTTGTAGCTCCATGGTCTTAAGTTTTTAAATAAAATAAATTATTTTAGTACTGTGATGAATGAAATGATTGGGAAAATGTTATGAATGAAATTGAAATGCTGCTTTTACAGAGAGAGCCAGGCGTGTTATTCTTTCTATGAATACCGCATTTGAATGAATTTCAGTTGTTTTCGATGAAGTTTTCAAATATAATAAATTATTATAGTATTATGATGATTTTGAAAATATTACCGAGCAATGTATCGCATTTTAGAGACGTTTAAGCCAGGCAATTTATATTATTATGCATGATTGATCTTTCTTTTTAATCATATCGCCACTGATGATGAACATGAGTATGTTCGAAAGCGCTTTGGCGGTATTTGATGTACGTCTGTAGGATGATTGTTTAATAAAAGTGACCTTTGGATCTGGTTTTAAGATGTGTCATTTGTTTAGTTGGTTTAACATCTAAATAAGCTTCAATAAACATTATTTATACATAATGCGTTGAAATGAAACTTACTACATGTATTTAATAATTTTGTCGGGTATGGTATACTGTAAAGCATTTACCTACTTGCAATGTGTTTATGTTTGTTTCGTTGCGCTTTCCTTTGGAAGAGTACTCTACATTCTCCAATGGGAATTTTTTCCCCTCTACTAACTATTTTTTCTAAAATATGGTGACATGAAAACACGAGTATACTCGTGACAGTTCAACAAAGTTTGTCCATGCAAACACGTGTGTACTCTTGACGGGTGAGCAAAAACTTAATATCATTCTCGTGGCATTAGCTCGTTTTATTCATGAAAGAAGAAACTTTGGGTAAGAGTGTTGTATCTGGACGCTAGTACTAATTTATCTACTATAAAAATAACCTATTTCTCCGTCCATATCGCTTGAGGAAATTTTTGCGACGAACTTGCCAGAATATAGCCAATTTGGTGACTTTTACAAAATGTTTCTGAATTGTGTCGCCAAGTGTCGCGAAATTCAATAACTTGGAAAGAATATAAGAATCTACTATTTGAAAAACCTATTTTCTTTCCGTAACGCTTGAAGAAATTTTGAAGACACATTTGCTGGAATATTGCTTGCTTACTCGATGAAATGTTGTGAAATTGCCAAAAATATCGTCAAATTGATACAAATGACGCTAAATCAATGATAAGGACGACTAATTTATGAAAATTCAACATCTTGGAAATAACATAAGAATCAACTGAAAGTATAACCCATTTCTCCATCCGTAACGCTTGGCGAAATATTTGGCGAGTGTTCGCCGACTTGCCGACGTGCTTAGATGTTGCAAAATTGGCGAAAATGTCGTCACATTAATTAAAATGTAGTCAAATGGATAAAATTGAAACCAAATCAGAGGTACTGGTTTGGAAATTTTGAATTCCGTCATATGACGGACATACTTTTAGCATATAAGAAATGCTTTTATCTCCGTTTGTCTGTAGCACATGACAATACATTTAGTGAGCTTGATCAATAATCTAGACAAATATCGATAGCTTGGCGATATTTTGCCCCAGATTCACGAAAATGTCGTCAAAATTGCAAAAGTGACGTCAAGTTAATGAAAATGACGTCTAATTGATGAATTAATCAGTAGAATATTTTAATATATGGACTATATTGCTTATTAAAGATGCTATGCATAGAAATAACTGTAAATTTAGAGGTTCTTGAAATATAAGTTAATTAGATATTTCGAAATAATTTTATATGTTGGCATCCGAAAAAACGCAATTCAACGTTAAAAACACAGAACCCTATATCTTATACTTCATTTTCTCACAGTAAAAGAATAAACTCACTGCATTATATAAGGAAAGTCATGTGCTGCCAACATCATTTTTTTTTATTAGAGATGCTGAATCAGGAAAATTCAGTTCAGAAGTCAAAATTTCTGGACGAGGTACAATATTAAGAAAAGCCCAATTTAAATTTCGCCCATGAATTTTCAAATACATTTTATTAAAGAAAATAGTCGCCACAAAGATTTAATTATTTCAGCAGAATTAAAAAATTATTAAAAATTGCCAAATACAAACAAACTCATTTGATATAAAGGATTGTGGAAATGGTCTCTTAAATTAGATGCAATTAAAAAAAAATCAGAAATGAAGATTATCGATTTCCAATCTAATCCTATTTGGACAAATAATGTATTAGCACGAGAAATCATACATTGAAATATTGGAATGCCAAGAAACGTCACAAGATGAAATATCGTATTGAAAACACAATATTATAGATATGGAATAGCATGCTAGATGTCTTTTATTTCTATTAAAAAATTAGTAATTTCATTTCAAACAATGTTTCATTCAACATACTATTGTAAATATATTTCTGTACTGATTTACTCACGGTCAAAGTTTAGAAATAGTTTGACAGAGTAAGATGAAAAGATTCAGCAGAAAGTAGCTTGTCGGCGAACGTTTCAATTTTTCATATATTTTTTTTTCAGTTCGGCACTATATGGATAGTAGAGTAGAATGTTTATCTTTTTGTGGCTTCAGAGGAGTTGACAATGATGTTCATACCACCAAAATGACGTCCATTAGTTGTTTGATCAACTGCACTAATTTTCATGCAGAAATGCAATCTTATATCCACAAAAAAATCAGAAATGAAGATTATCGATTTCCAATCTAATCCTATTTGGACAAATAATGTATTAGCACGAGAAATCATACATTGAAATATTGGAATGCCAAGAAACGTCACAAGATGAAATATCGTATTGAAAACACAATATTATAGATATGGAATAGCATGCTAGATGTCTTTTATTTCTATTAAAAAATTAGTAATTCCATTTCAAACAATGTTTCCCTAAACATACTATTGTAAATATATTTCTGTACTGATTTACTCACGGTCAAAGTTTAGAAATAGTTTGACAGAGTAAGATGAAAAATTCAGCAGAAAGGAGCTTGTCGGCGAACGTTTCAATTTTTCATATATTTTTTTTTTCAGTTCGGCGCTATATGGATAGTAGAATAGAATGTTTATCTTTTTGTGGCTTCAGAGGACTTGACAATGATGTTCATATCACCAAAATGACGTTCATTAGTTGTTTGATCAACTGCACTAATTTTCATGCAGAAATGCAATCTTATATCCACAAGAGCAACAAAGAAAAAGAAAATAGCGCATGAGTTTGTTATCGTAAATAATATAATAATAAACTTTACATAAATTATTTTGTTTCATGGAACCACAGAATACCATATTTAGAAGGTTTACTCCCGCAGGAATGCAAATAATTATAAAATACGAAATAATACGATGCAACGCAAATAATCTTTTTATTTAAGTAAAAATAAATTACATACCTTGTAAACGTAATCCCTCTTCTTTTAGTAATCCATAAAAGATAAAATAATTTATTATAAAATAAGAAATAGAAGAGAAATGAATTACACTTATAAACATGCAATCGATGATAGAACAAAGTTATTCCAAGTGTTTCGTTTAGTGCCAAATAGGGTTATATTAGCAGAATGTATTGGTGAAAACTGCCACAGACCATCGCCAAGCGTGCCAATCTTGATATTTTATTTAACTTTGGTTGGCGGTTGAGAGCGCTGGGGTAGCAGTGAAACATCTCTATATATTAATCTGTGCATGGAACATAGTTAGGTAACTGCCGCTGGAAAGCAACCTAGAATATGGAAACTCCAAATTGAAATAAGATTGGGAACTGACAGAATAATTTGGCTTATAATGATTAACCCCAGGGGGGTTCCTATGAGCCCGGTAACCAATCAAACACTTGTCATTCTGACTCGGACGAGAATAGAATTTCGTCATACCCCGCGGACCAGAAGAGTTGTCAAACCGAAAGAGTTGCCAAACACAGCAAGTTTTCCCATAATTCCAATTAAAAATTGTTTGTTCATTTTAAATTCGCAATATGAAGATCTAAACACCCTTCGCAGAGAATTTTAATTGTGCTGTGCACACCCTTTTCAGTGACGATAGTGACTCCGTGGTGTTGCCCTCTGGTTATTGTGTTGTGTTGTATTGGTGTTGCCTTGCTGTTTTATTGTCTTGTGATATGTTGTTTTGTTTTGTTGTTCTGTTTGTCAGGTGTTGGTTAACTATTCAACCTCTTGAAACACTATGATAAACTTGCACCCAAACTGTTATCTGGTTCCTAACATCATTCTTGAGACAGTTAAAATTGGGATTTTCCTAAAGCACTTTAAGTCATATCTTCAACACATTAATTTGCAATATCTCCAAAAATTGTTATATATTTATTACTGTCGCTTTCACGTTACTTCACAATAATAGTGATATTCTCAATATATCAATCCACATTATATTTCAATAATTATCATTCTTAATATCATTTAATATGTTAATATCATTCACCATTTTAATATCACTTTAATATCACATTATTATTCTCACTATCATCTGCATATAACTATTCTGTCTCCTATCTGAATCAACATTTATGTATAAAATATCCTATGTATATATCATCGTCAGAATATTCATGTTCAACTCGCTCATATGTAAGATGTTTATACAAACTCTGTAACCTTAAGTAAAAACATTTTAGTTTTCAATAAACGTTGCTTTGGACCGTCGGACGTTGGCATTGGGAGTTGGCGCTCGCTAACATTCCTTCCCGGTCGTCCAAATAGTTACTCTAAGTCCTCTGGACGAGTCGGACGGCCTGGGGTTTTCACACCCTTTTCAGTGACGCCCAAAGATATTTTCGGTCTCTTCAGAGAGCCCGAGAACAAAATGCACGCGTTACCTGGCCTCTCGTGGGTCATATTCGCAGAGCCAGAATAAAAAATAATAATGTCAGTCATTCCCGACATGACCCTTCCCCTGGATTAACCCTATGCTGCACTAAATTATGTCAAGCAAAATTTGTTCTTTATGGAACAGCGACTCTCAAAGAGTGTGCCACGAAATTATTTTGCCTTGCCGCGAGAAAAACAATAACGATATTTTGTAGACGAGAATATAAAATAGGTATAAGACATTTTTAACAACGTTATTTATGAATACAGGACGAACATTATTTATTAATACAAATATGCGGAAGCATTCTAGATATATCTCGAACTATGATTTGATAAATTAACCTTGATAGGTGTAACACCTATAGCGCATTTACTGCCTCATAGAGCACCTACTACCTCATAGAAAACCTACTACCATCTACGTACAAGTGCGACGTATTATACAACACAGCGAAACAGTGTGCAAACACACGGCGAAACAATGTGCAGTGACGTAACTAGTATTAAGCACAGTGAAGCGACGCTTAAGGACCCAAGAAGCATAGAAACCCAGAGCGAACAGGGATATTTGTGGAACCTAAAACAAAATAATTAGTTCCTCAAAACCTTTATTGAAAAAATAAAAATATTTTATTATTATTATAACAATTATACGCTTAATATTATTGATGACTAATTAAACTGAGTTTTATGATCTATACGAAAACAATTTTACATTTAATATCAATACTCATGACCTAGGACGGGTCGGTCGGTCTAGGATTTCGACACTGAATATCCAGGGCGCGGTAGCCCAGTGACTAGCGCGCTGGAATTGCAATAGGTTGGCCCAGGTTCGATCCCCTTCGCTGCCAAAACTGCCGCCGTGTTCACGCGGAGTACGATCACGTTAAACATGTGGGTCCACGAGTCTTTCTGAGAGGTTGGTGGAAGGGGATGGAGGGTACGGTCCCTGTGGATGCTTCCCCCACTGGGTTCCGGTCTAAATTGGGTGGCTCTTTCCAGCCGTCCAAACAGTTACCTTACACCTTTCTGGTAGTCAGATGGTCTAGGTTTCAATAACAGCACTGAATATCCGTTTTTAAATATAAATACAAATGTTTTTCAAGGCTTAAAAAACGCCGCCCCTATAAAGCGCTAGACGGGGCCAAGACAAACCCAGAAATCGTATACGTACGTAAGGGGTATCATGAAAATATCAATTTTTGTTTGTCTAGTTGCAAAAACTGGTCCTTTCTGAGCATTTTAGTACCATTGGTGTTTCTGAAAGTTTTTATTTTATGAAGTTTTGGAAAATACAATACATCAACAAGACAAGAAGCAAAAACTTTGACAACATTTTCTCAAAATGTTGCTTTTTACTTTCCCTGCAATGCATAGTAATGTATAGGGAAAGTATTGGAATCATATCGAAAATCACAGCTAGCGTTTTCGACGGAGCTACCCATTTCGGAACCTCTAGAACACGAAAGCACTATTTTTAGAGTGACGTCCGTGTGTGTGTATGTCTATCTGTGTGCTATATGTGTCTATGTATCTGTCTGTTCAATGTATGCGTCCACTCTAATGCAAAACTAATGGAACGAATTACATAAAATTCGGTAGGCGAGTCACTTATGTGTGACCTTAGTTCTATTTAGATTTTGGTACAATTCGGGAAAAAACAACCTATATTTTTTTGCTTATTGACCCGCAAAAATTGCCAGTATCCACATTAGCAGAGAAACTAATAGATCAAATTTCACAATATTTGGTAGATAATTCACTTGGGGGTTACCTTGGTGCTGATTAGATTTTGGTACTATTTGGAAAAAAGTAACCTGCCTTTTTTTTGCGAAATGGCCCTCAAAAATCGTCAAAATCTAAAATAAAAATCTAGGTATGCTCAGAAATATTAATTAAATGCTTGTTTTAAACATGATTTTTAACAAGGAACAGACCAACTCCACTATACTAGGGCTAGCCGCTCTCGAGATAGTTCAGATTTTTAGCATATTTACTCTGTGCTACCGTTGAAAAAAAGTCCAGTTACCAACTGAGAGCGAAAATTGAATCAAAAGTGCCAATTCAGTGTTATTTTAAATAATTATTGGCGTTAATTTGTGGAATTAAACTCAATATAATGAATTACTGAAGTCATTCAGATTTTCAAATTCGTTCCCATTATATTTCAAAAACCGTTTGACGAATTATTTTGAAATTTTGTATACTTTGTAATGACGCCATTGTCCAATAATTATAATAGATTTAAACGTGTAACTAAGTACTTGTAAAATTTTTAGAATAAAAGAAGTTGTTAAAATTTTTGAAAACATTTAAATTTGAAAATTATAATTATTTACCCTATTAAAACATAAAATAATGAATTCATTCTTATATGCAAACATATTGGGAATGTTGTAATTAATAAAACACCGAACAAGTTTGATTATATCCATAAAATTTTAAGATACCATGCACGGAACATCTTATGATTACAAAAAAAACAACATATGTAAATTATAATTATTTTTTATATAATATTTCTCAATTTTCAATTACTTTTTTCATTTTCATTTTAAAGAATAATATTATTTTTGAAAAATACCTCAAGATGACGTCTTGTCTAAACCTGGTGAATTTCATCAGATTTACAAATCTTACAGTCCAAGTGCTTATTACACATAAGTAATTTGCTTCATATATATTTGGATTTATAAAGTATGTATATACAATTTTTATTTCCATCGTTTAATTTCGCCATTAAATATCCTGCATAATAGTTGTGAATGATCGGTATATATTAACTATAATTTATTCAATGGAAGAATTTTGATGTGTTTTTTATTAAATAAAGGTCTGCGAATAATCCTCAGCACGATTGTTGGCGTTGTTCAAATTGTAGCGACCAGTTTAATAGAAGGGAGATTCACTTCAGACACTTCCATAGTAAACAAAATTTGCAAGTCGTTTGGAAACAGTGTTTTTAAACGATCAATCAGATTATGCGCAAGAAATTCTTGCCCAAAGACACCAGATACTGTAGAGGGTTTCAAATGGGAAATATTGCTCTAAAATGATTCGAAATAATTTATTTGCAGGGATTTATAAGTGGCGAAGATATTTTCCATACAGTTCTTTAAGGAATCTAAATATCGAATAGTCACCAGATATTTCAATCAAAAAAGTTTATTTATTAGAAAGTTATAATAATAATAAATAATATAATATTACACTTTATTTTGTCACGCAGTAAATATAATCCTAATCTTATAGGTAGGTGCATAATATTTGTAAAGGAAGTGCTTTTAACCCAGATGGAGTTGGTAACTCTGCTACCCTGATAGGGTGCTATTATAACGCAATGAGCCTTGGTTAGGGCTCTATGTAAAGGACATATTGACTTTTGATACGGGATTGTATAGTTGTGTCAAGATAAAATGATATAAATCTGAACTTTTGTAGTAACAGATATCGAAATGAACTTGCAGCCAGGGGCAATAGCACACAGATGCAAGAAGTTTAATTAAACACATTTATTCTGTAAACTCAAATTACAGCAGCTGCCTGCTTTACTAAATATACACAGATACCAAACAGCCAGTATTGCACCTGCCCATTTGTAATACGACAGATCGTTAATGTTTTTTCCTTGTCTGGAGTTATAATTATAAGTAAGTAATCAGTGGAAGAGCAATACATCGCCAGTGCTTACTAAATTCCTTCCTTGACCTATAAACTTTGTCTTTTCCAACCAGGGATATTAGACCCTTATGTTTATAGTGGTATCCATCCTAGTGCAGGTTTCACAGACGTGCACTTTCCTTTTTTGCCACTCACACAGTCCCAGCAACTTACCACTTCCAACCGAACTACCCACCAACCTACTTTCAGGAATTACGCTGGTTGAATTACCCAACTTTTTTGCTCACTCGCGATTGGAAACTTATCCTGTTGCCAAACCAGGACCACAGATGCTACTTGACTCGGTGATTAGTCTACTTAACCGTACCAGTCAGAAATTTTTAATATAAAGTCAAACATAAATTATAAATAAACTGAGGGAAATAATAACCAAAGGTTATATAGACCTCACACCTGTTTCAAGGAACTGATGTAAAAGGAGCGAGAAATGGACCTGACGGGTCCGCAGCCCAATGCCAAGTTTTATTTCCATACAAGTTTTATTACCTACTAACCTAAAATCAATAATAGCCAGTATGAAAATGCAGTTTGTAGAATCATTATGCACAGCAAAATACAAAAGCTTAGCACAACGATCAAATTTTACAAGATGAAAAATTTAAAGTATTCATTGAAACCATTTTAGTTGTTTACTGGTTTTAAGAATGGTTGAAAGGAGACGAGGAGAATGTTTATGAGATGGGACATTTTACAGAGAAAGTTTAATAATGCGAAAAGGATTTATATTGTTATAGATGCAGAGAAGAAAGCGGAGGTTTCACTAAAATACCGCCATGCGAGAGAGAGAAATACGTTGGCCTCAATTCAGTTTGAAAATAAGCACCTGTCCGAAAAATAGAAATTTGAATTAAATCTTTATGAAAAGTGGCATTTATTTTTTTGTATCCTGTATTCCGTCTTTTGTACTTCTAATGCATAACTTTCTAACCTCGATAGCCTTAAGAAGTTTCATAAACCATATTCGTGAACACGCCATTAGATATTTTATTTCCTGTGATTATCTGTAATATCGTGTAATCCTTCGTCGTTGGATTTATCGCTTATCTTCGAACAGTGCTGGATAGAAGGAAAACAGAGGCTCTTATTTTGAGAAAGCATGGCCATTAAGGGGATCGACGGTCTTGTATTAGTTTGAAAAAAAAATGCGATTCTACCTCGTACATTGAAAATCTGTGTTGAATCAGGTATTAAAGTACTTCGTTTATGTATTTTATTTCATCAGTTTTTATTCTTTATATTATACATTATGGGGCTTCAAAACTCAGTGTTATAAACGGAGTTCATATTTTATTTTATACCTTTTTCCTTATGCATCGATAACACCTAAAAGTTTTATGGTTAACAAGTAGCATATATAATGATTAAAAAAGAATAAAATGCATTAATGAACATTAAAATTGTAATTTAATTTTGAATTTAATTTTTAAAAACCTGAATTATTCAAATATTTTTATTTCGAATAATAACTTCTTGAATGGATGTTTTTTTGCATCACAACCAGAACTTTTGTTTTATGAATAGTTCTGCTGCAATCATGTGTAAAAGCAACATATGTCAAATTAAATTTTAATGACTTCATAAGCATTATACGACTTTTAAAAATATTATTAACAGATTCACCTAATTGAAAAAATTATCATACAGTATATGCTACAGGTATTCATGTATTAGCCATAAAATTTTTAGGTATTATCGATGTATAGGAGAAGAGGTACAAAGTAAAACGTGAAACATGGGATTTCACTCTGTTTATGGCTCTTTCAAAGTGCTGAGGTTCCTTAATGTTAGTATACGGAGCTCGAAAACCTAGACTAAAGGAAGAACAGTTTTAAAGGATTAAAAAATATTGAATATTATGAGATCATATCCCCAAGATTGGAGACTGTAGTTTGTGGATATAAGAACAAGTTTAATTATCTAAATAGCTTAATTGCCTGAAGGAACTAAATACGGATATTAATTTTCCATATTCACAGCCTCCGTTTATAAAGGGGGGGGGGGGGGGTTCGTAAGCAATCGGCCGCATTACAGAATATAAAAATTATATTTCCACTGATGCTTCGATTAAACAAATTAAGTACTAGTCACTAAACCAATGCACTTGATAAAATTTCTGAATATCAAAATCCGTTTCAAATTTAAGTTTACATATTGAGGTCATTTTATATTTCTGTTAACATAGAATTTGCAGTAAGGTAATATTATATCTCTGATTACTGTATGTCGTCTTGTTTTGAAGGTTTTCAGACTCTTTAGGCTAATCGTCAGTTAGTTATAGATAATATTTTTCAAAAGTTTGATTTGAAGAATAGCCAAAAATGATTGTGGGTAATTGAATCATAATTTGGTTATTATAGTTACCGCAATGGGATAAAAATAATAAATAAAGTTATTGATTAAAGATGCCTGGCAGTGCAGAATTCCAGTCTTGCTTGAAATGTTAACATTGAATATAGTATAATAAAAAAAAGAAGATTAATGATGCACAATGCATTGATTATTAAACACTTATATATTGATTATAAAACACTTGTTGAAATGTGTTTATGACTTTGTTCATTCTATCTCTCTGTCTATCTATCTTTCCGCTCACATGATAACTGTCGTAAAAATGACTTTATCAAAATGAAATTTTAGTATCTTGTTTAGCCCGTCTATGGGACCTATGGGAATATAAATGAATAATAACACAATTAGATTTGAATTGAACCCGGAGAGAAGAAATGAAATACATGGAACCCTATGGGACCTAATTTTTCAAACAGTTTTTAAGCAAATTTAAAATTCACAAATTGATTCGAGAGTTTTTACAAATATTTAAATTATCCCATAAAAATATGAAAACAATTTCAGCAAAATATATTCCGTAGTTTTTTAAATAAAAATTAAAATGATATTTGCACCCATATTATAAGAAGAAATCACATGACCTACTTCAAAATAAAAGAATGGCATCCATATTGTGGCACAATCGTGATTTTAAAAATTATTTTCAATTTATATTTGGTGTTGTATCCGTCCTAAACACGCTTTATTTTTGCTTAAATTTTTGAAACATTATGGTAATTAGGGTTCAGCGGATTTCATTTTTTCAGCTCGGGTTCACTCCAAAACATAATGGGTGATATTATTCATTTACATTCCCATATATTTCACAGATCGCCTCAACAACATACTAAAATTTCATTTTCATAATGCCATTTTTACGGCAGTTATCGTGCGAACGGACAGACAGCACTATGTTGTAAAGAGTTAAATATCGTCTGTTGTAATTATAAATTAAAATTTCCGAAGAAAAGTTGATTGTGTACGAAGAGAGATAATTGTGGACATATTTCTTCAGTGCATGATGGTATAAAATCGGTGCATCTAGGCATTCTCCAGTTATTGCTGAAAGAATATCAGAACAAAATATTTCATGATATGTAAATATTTTTCTCTGATTATAGATTTCAACAATTTTCTCTGATTATAGATTTTTCTTATTATTTATATATTAGATCTCATGTTTTTACAATGTTTCAAATTACTACCTTCAGCAGTTCGGGATGTATGTAATTAATCTCTTATTCAGTCAGTCTAACTTAGTAGTATGATACAGATAACATAATCCCTTGACACGTTTCGTACTTTCCGTTAGGCACTCATCAGAATGAAATAGCCGATGTCTGCCATGACTACAAAAATTTTGACATGAGCTACAATTTTGCGAACGCTTTTGGAGTTCCACCACGCTGATTTTCAATTCCCCCACGTTGGTTTTCAGTTCCACCATGCGGTATTTCAAGCTGGTTTTCAATGTCACTACGCTGATTTTCAGTTTCATCACGCTGGTTTCCAGTTCCACCACGCTGGTTTTCAATTCTGCTACGTTGGTCTTTAGTTCCACCACTCTGGTTTTCGTTTACACCACGCATCCCAAACATTGAGCCCAGGCAGCAACGCCCAAGTTCATACTCGTAGAAACCGTGAATAGAATGCGTTCCCAAAGTTTGAATCATGCTCCTATCACAGTTTATTTATATGCCCAAAAGGGCCCAGGATTGCCTCCTAAAAAGACATTATCCCAAATTATGTTCGTTTCCATTTATTTCATATAAATTATATCATATTAATCTAGATTGTCATAATAAGTGAAATCTCTTACCGCATTAGATATTTTACTTTCTCGGTGAGGGAGCCTTAAAATATTGTAACATCCCTAGTAATGAGAATCACGCGTTTCTTTGGTCTGGATGGTAGTAGATATACATATATGAAACATTGATAAGTTTGCAAATAGACAACTAGATTCTCAATATATCGAAAATGCAAGTTTGCATCATATAATGCATGGTGTAAATCTTCCATTCTGTGAATATTGTTACTTATGTACACTAGTAAATAGTGTTATGCCGGTGTACACTAGCATTATTCCGACGTACATTAGTGTTATACATGTTAGGTCGTAGACATGAAATGAAATATGGAAAACAATCAGCAAACAGAGTAGAAATTTAGCACTGATGACTGCACGCCCAAAAGTGAAACATTTATAAAAATACGAAATTTACTATTTTATACAAACGCCCAATTAAAAAATGTCAATTAGTAAAATGTACACCACAATTAATTAAGGTGACAATAACTTGCTCGATATATTTAGATAACGAATTCCCTAGGATATCATTGAAATTCTTGAATTATCCCATTATACCAGAACTGCAAATATGAATCGCTGAATTCCTCTTAAAGTAAATGTGGGGATATCAAAAATTATATTTAAAAAAGGAAAGTCGCCAATTGAAATTCTTTGCCTTTTAATTTTGCATAATGTATTTGTTTCTGGCCCCTTCTTTTTCGTCTCAGACTGTACGACCAGTCAATTATGTGAAATACATTCTAATGCACAGACGGATACGTCGACCCCCACATACAAAATCACACGGAAGATCATCAAAACCTACCTGACAACTAAGACAAAATTTTGGTCAAATACAAAATAAAACAGAATTGAATAAAACAGTCCCCAGAGAGAAATCAAAGCAACAAACTAAATCGAGAACAAGATAATAACAAAGACTTAAAAAATTTTACCCACAGCATAAACTAAAATAATGCTTTAAACCAACAGTAAGCCTGCATAGAAAAACACCAACAGAATACCAATAATCAAACTGAAGCAATTTCAAAAAAGTGAAATAATTATAGCCACACAATCCCTGAATATAACCAAATGAATGGGAAAACAGTAAGAAACAAAAAAAACTGTAATCAATTCCCCAAACGAAGAACAAAAGGAAACAAAATAAGTGACCAAACCAACACAAAAGCAATCAAACAGGAATTATCCATCTAACCGAAAACCATATTAGACGATAGCAGAGAACTTAAGTCAAGGATACAAAAGTCCAGAAATTTCAAGACAGGGAATTTTAAGATTTTTGTTATTTTGAAATCGGAAAAAAAAACCCACTTAATATCATTAATTGGAATATGTCAGCTAATTTTTCATGAAACGGTATCGTACTTATTAACATTTTCTTATTAGAGGGTTGAATAAATTATTAAATTTTGAATTTTTATGAACTTAGTTCCGAGAAGGAAGTGCATCTATTATAGCTAATTCTCCTGTGTTTGTTGAATAGTTTTCATTTTTATCTTCAACGACCAAACGTTGATTTTATATTATTTTCCGATACTTCTTGCAAAACAAACGGTAGATCAATCTGAAAATATTTAGAATCAGTAATAAGAAAAGTATAATAGTAAGGGATTTCACAACACAATTTGCAATAAATGTAATTCCAACTAAATATGCTTACCACACTTGAAATGAAATATAAAAATAGTATCAATGGTCTTTTTATATTTATCCAAAGAAAGATTCATAGACATTAATGCAATCATGTTATCCAACATATAATCTGGAAAATTCATCAACATACTTTAATGACTTTCTAATGCATCATTTTCTCTTTTGCATGGACATTATATATCTTTTTTCTTTCTAACACAAGATACGTAATCATACTAATCTTTGCCATAAAAAACTAATGAACTGTATTCGTCAATACCTCATTTGATATTTCATTTTCTTAGTAATCCCCGTAGATATCGCATAATCCTTCGTCATGGGATTTTTCACTTATCTCAAGGCAGTGTCGGGAAAAATAGGGTATAGAGAGGCTTACTTTGCGGAAATTATGCCATTACGGCGATCGATTGTTGAGCATTACATGACGTAAAACAATTCTAATTTTTATGTGTTAGAAATAAACTTGATGGATAAAAATTTAAAGCATTTATAATTAGCATTAATATTAAAGCATTAAGTTTAAGAAATATGTATTAAAGCGTTATATTAAATCATTATACAGGATGTCCCAAAAAGGACTCCTTAACTTTAAAAATAAATATTCGGAAACGGTTACAGATAAAAGGATGAAATAAAGTGTATGTTGTTGGATAGCCAGTAAATTTACATACTGAGGTTTTCAAAAGTAGTAGAAAATTTTCCCAACATATTGCGCTGATAGGCATATGTAGTCGAATCAGCTTCAACGATATCTTTCCTTTCAAATTTTGTTAAAAAATATTGACTTTTTTTCTGATCCGGACCTTTCGATACTTGACATCTTCGTTGAAAGCTGAACCTTGTTTCCATTAGGATGCGATTCAACCGATGGTATTCGAACACAATGAAAATCCTATGCTCTAGCGAATACAGCTCTCTTCCAATATTTCTGTCCGCCTTGTTCACTGCACAAAATATTCTTTCGTTCTTCGACAGCGGAACACCAAGAATACTTAATGAACTGCAGAACACATCACAATTTAAATGGTGCCTGCAGCGCCATTTATTGTCAAAACATTAAATTATTTTTTTGAAAACCAGCGTTTGTAAATTTCATTGACTGTCTAATAAGGATATACTTTATTTCACTATTTTATCTATAACCGTTTCCGAGATATTCATTTTTAAAGTTCGAGAGTCTTTCTTGTGACACCCTGTATATTAAATCATTAAAGCATTAATATAGTTTTAGTCATTTTAACTATATATTACTGGAGTGTGGATCAACTTGACATTTTCATACAAGTATCCATTTTTAGTAGCTTTTATTCTTCAAATTTTACTAGAAATTTTTTAAAAAATTGGTATAATGAGTTCAAATGATTACAATTATAGATATTACGCTTCACTTTAAAGGGCTCGAAAAAATCGTTCGATTGATACCATACTTGACAATAACCATATATCGATACTTGACAATCACCATATATAGATACTTGAAAATAGCCATATATCGATACTTGACAATTACCATATCCCCATGGGTGGAAACTTGCTCCCAAAGGGGGGGGGGGGAGGCTAACAACGTCGCGAATAAAGAAAATTGCATCGCGGCTATGTTTCACAATAATGGTTAAAACTATTCTCATAATAATTGAGCTATACATACATCCATTTATATAGGATTATGTCAAATTTAAAAAATATAAAAAATTGTGCCATTTTAAAAAAATATAAAATTTCGAATAAATTTCGTTCTCTAAAATTAAAAAAAAAATCGTATATAGTTCTAGATTTTTAATAACAAAGCCGTATTTAAAGTTTTATGAAAATCTATTAATATTTCTGGCTGCTATTGTGTACACAAGAGATCGACCACAGACATCAAACAGACGGACATGATTTTAAAAGTAGTTAAAATGTGTTCAGGAGGTCTTAAAACATACATTGCAATTAAAATCTCCAAACCGAAAATTTTCGCGAAAACAATCTTTCTCAATACTACGTATCAGGAAGTAAAAATGTAGTTGATAGATGTTCTCATATACCTTTCCAATACTGATTGTTTTCCTTCTATTTTTAATTATACGAATAAAATATCTTTGGTATTAAAAAGCTAATGAGCTATATTTCTCAATACCTCGTTTAATGTATTTTCATTCTCTTAGTAATCCCTGTTGATATCGTATCCTCTCAAAGAAATTTTACATTATCTCTGAGCTGTGTTGGGAAAGATAGGAATTTTCTTGACGAAATTATACCATTATTGCAATATATTAAATAATTCAGTTTTTAAGTGTTAAAAGTAAACTTGGTGGACAGGAATTTAAAAGATTTATATTTTTAACTTTATTGATATTTAAAATCTAAAATTTTATTTTTGATAAAACCTATTATGAGTACTAGCGTCTCACCACAACTTAGGCTGGCTATGGGAAAACGCTTTGTGCTTGCACTGAAACTTTGGCTTTTCTCTGAAAGAAGAGAGATTGCTAGACTTGGCATGTTATCGCCTTTTCATTGGTTTGATCATGGATTAAAATTTATTCCCCGAGGATTGAATATTAGCATGCGTCTGAAGGATACATATTTTGTCTTTTTCTACAAAATGTAACTTTAACATATGTTATTCATGTTTGTATGCTTTTATTAAAAATTTCCAATATCTGAATTATTCTTTAAATTTTAAAATTTCAATAATGTTAATTTATGTTTTATTTCTTTCTTTTTTTTACTTTGATTCAATGGGTATAATGTATAAATTTGTGATATGTAGATATATATGTAGATGTATTCTTAACAGTGGGTATGAGATAAAAACCGTAATCATTTGGTTCTCGAATTTCAAAAGGAACAATTCGTTTTGATCAACCCCGATTACCAATCAATGATGCTTTTCATATGTTTGCATGCAAAATATTTTTCGAACACATTGAGCGATTCGAATGAAAATTCGTGGAATTATTTCAATCCGTAAGGACCTAACTGATATTTGGAAACTCCCTGCTTTTAACCTCAAATTTTACTTTTTCGTTTTATCAGTCGATATCATTAACCGATTTTCATTAAACCTGATACGCTCATTTTAACCAGTAACACAAACTTCAAGTCCTACAATATTTTCAGCAAAATCTAGTAAATAAAATATAATCTGCAATTTGTACTATGTGTTTTCCACCACAATATCGAATTTTGTTAATTTTTGGATGCATAAGATTATTTTTATTGCATCTAGATGGCGAATAGTTAAATGCTCATTGGCGATTAAATTTTACTAGACGTTAGCACTATTCTATGACGGGGTATTTAAAGTTATGTAAAATATATTCTCCTATCTGTTAACATCAATTTTGCTCATGAAATTCTTAAACGCCAGCAAACCACACACATATATCAATCAGTATTATTCATTTTTTATAACCCTCAAACAAAATGAAATTAAGATCCAATTAACAAAATGTAATTACTTTTTGATCCCCCTTAGCAATGTGTAATTATTTTTTTATCCCTCTTAACAAAACATAAATTTTATATGATATCTCGTAACAAAACGTAATTACTACATAACTCACCTTATGAGAATGTAATTATTATACGACCACCTAACAAAATACAACTACTATACGATCCCTTTTAATTAAACGTAATTACTATAGGATCCCTCTTTACGAAAAGCAAATTCTATACGACCCTTGAACAAAACGTAATTACTATACGAACTCCCTTAAGACAGAGTCCAGAATATAGGTAGTTAAACATACATTGAAAGGTAAAATAATTTCGAATACAAAGAAATATTCCTTATTGCTTCAGTTATAAATTAGTATCGCAATGAAAATTAGATGTTTGAAACTGACAGTATAAATAAATATTTTATGTCGTTCACCACAGAAGTGAATACAATGCAGGGGGGTTGTCTTATCGCAGCTCCACCTGAATTATTGTCTGAAATCATATTAGCTTTTTCTCAATATGCAGTTTTAAATCCTTACCTTTACCTCCATGGTAGGATCTCTATGTGGGAATCGCCGCCTCTCGTCTTATTGCATCTTTATGTGTTTAAGGCAGAATATCCCAACATTTGATTCATTGTGTCAAACTGAGACTGTATTTCAGTTAATGAATGTATTTCGTTAGCCACTAAAAATCTGGTGCGAATTCCTCGGCCTTTAGGATTTGATTATTCACGATTTCAAAATCACAACTGAAGTTGTATCAATTTGAAGAATTAAACGTAAGACAGTTTATGTCTAAAAATCTCTACATACATATCAGGCCGTCCCGCACCCTGTGGTGACCTCGAAAACAGTGCACACTTATAATATCCGCACGGGGTAGAAATTAGCTGAAACGAATTTCTAGCTCCACCCCCCTCGAATGGAAAAAAATATTGCCTGGAAGTCAAAAACCTTTCCAAACCCCTTAAAAGTTCACAGTGACCTCGCAGGCTGCAAGATAGCCCACTTTTATTATCGAACACAGGACGTAACCTAATTGAACCTATATTATACAAAGATGAATATTTTTCATACGAGGCGTTATACATAGTTAAATAGAATAGAACTGATAAATGTAATTTGAATTTTTAAGTGTGTCAGCTTATCTATGACAGGGTTAATTACTAGTTAACTGTACAAAAAGAAAATAATTTCCTATGGGCCTCCACTGACCTTGAACTTTTCCCTTGATATTTCTTTACTGGTAAAAATTATAAATCAATATTTTTATTTTAGGAAACACAACAATGTCCGATATTTTTTAACAATATATTACCTAATGTCACAAATTCATGCAATTCATCATTAGAATACTTTCAACATTACACAGGAATACTTGACCGGCCGTCCAAACAGTTACCTTACACCTTTCTGGTAGGTCGGACGGTCTGGGTCTCAACAACAGGAATACTTGAGACCAAGCGGTTGACTATCGGAAATAATCAATCGGTCATTTCTCTGCAGAATATTGCCTATGACAAATAATCAAATAACGATTGCCCATTAGTCACAAGATGGAAATAAATTCCCATGTTGCTTTATACAGCCTCCACCCTCATTACATTACCTGACTTTTTGAAGTGTAAAGCCCCATTGTTCACATTAAAAAGCAAAGAACAGACGTGGAGTGCAAGAAATGTTGCAAAACCTGCTCTAGGACATTGTTATTCAGTCTTGTGATCACAACACCCTTATAGGACGCTGTCAAGAGTATGCCCATATCGAGTCTCAGAAAGTTATAATTTATTTATTTCTTTACTTTCCTTATATACATAGTATAATGTATAAGGAAAGTATTGTGACTGGATCGAAAATTCGAATTCGAGTTTTCGACGGACAGGACCTTTCAAACATCCCTGATCACGAATCGAATATTTTGAGGAGATGTCTGCGTGTTTATGTGAGTGTATGTGTATATGTGTGTGTATGTGTGTGTGTGTGTCTGTCTGTGAAAGTATGTGTGTGTGTGTGTTTCAGAGAGTCTCTGAAGACGATATCTCACGAACAAATGGATCGATTCGAATAAAATTTGTACAAAATTTACAATCCGTGATTACTGGCAGCCTATTGCTTTCAAACACAATCGAATGTTCAGAACCCCCTAAATTTTCGAGTGAAATTTTGATAAAATCATTAAAAAATCAAAACCTTTAATAAAGTTACACAAATATATATCTATCGGTCCATTCGTTCGTCCGTTAACGTCTCTACAAACTCACTGACACACACATACACACAGATATCACTTCAAAAATGTTTGGTTCGTGATCAGGGATACTTGAAACGTGCTCTCCCGTCGAAAACTCGAATTCAAATTTTCGACCCCGTCACAATACTTTCCTTCCTTATACATTATGTATATAGGGAAAGTAACTAGAGCAAAGTGAAAAAGCAAAAATAACACAAGAATGCAGTATATAGCTGTTTCGAGGATATGCTGGATTGTTTTCATTAGTGTAAGAGGTCCGACAAATTTGAAGTTCAAACAAAGAATTGACTTCGAAGAGGAATAGAATAAAATGGAATAGTTGTTCTTAATTTGGAAATATTTTAGAACCATTACCCTAGTGTTTTAAAGTGTACGTAAGAGTGTTATGGATTCTCGAATGCTCGTATTTTTTAATACAGAATACTATCTGTAGGATTTTCATATATTAAGCTTATGGCGGATCCAATCATTTTAAATTCACGTTTACAAGGAAAATACCACCTTTCCCAACATTGGTGTCTTTTATATCATCTTTCGCGAGTGAAATTTTGTTTTTTTCGCAATGATTTTTTCTAACAAATTGTTTCAAATCACTCAAAAGCAGGAATAAACACAAACATATTAATAGGCCTCAAATTTGGAAAGAGACAAAAACTCAATGTCTTTTCTGTATGATACCATTGCTACAAGATTTTGTAACTTGAAGAAAATTGGGAGAAAATATGTAACTTTGTAAAGAAAAATCTTTTTACTTTCCTTATATACATAATGTATAAGGAAAGTACTGTGACGGGGTCGAAAATTCGAATTCGAGTTTTCGACTTGAGAGCACGTTTCAAGCATCCCTGATCACGAATCAAACATTTTTGAAGTGATGTCTGTGTGTGCGTGTGCGTGTGTGCTCGTGTGTGTGTGTGTGTGCGTGAGTCTGTGTCAGTTAAACTGTGGAGACGATAACTGACGAACAACTGGACCGATTCGAACCAAATTTGGTACAAAAATCACAATCCGTTAACACTGGAAGCCTATTGTTTTTATATGCAATCGAATGTTCAGAACTCCCATAAAATTTCTAATGAAATATTGAAAAACTCGTCAAAAAATAAAAACCACTAATAAAGTTCCGCAAATAGACATTTCTTATGTAATTATCATTAGAAAACGATTGACATAAGTTTTAGAACGCTAACATGAACCGTTCATGAAATATTGTGCATTTTTCAAAAAAATTATCAAAACGTCATACAAAAAAAAAATTACTATTGAGAAACATGTTCATTTTTCATATGTAATACCATGCGATAAATTGGGTGACATCATTCTCGTGGATCTAACTCGTTCCATTCATGAAAAAAATATACTTTGAGTAATCCTTTTGTATTTGAACGCCAATAACCATTTATCTGCTGTAAGAATAACTTATTTCTTTGTGCATAACGTTTGGCGAGAATTTGTCGACGAATTTGGCGGAATGTCGCCAACTTGGCGGTTTTTTAAATGTTGCCAAATTAACGAAAATCTCGCCAAATGGATAAAAATAACGCTAAATCAATGAAAATGACGACTAATTGTCGAAAATTCAATATCTCGGAAAGAATATTAGTATCTACTATAAGTAAAACCTATTTTTTTTACTGTAAAAGTAGTAAATTCATTACATTATATAAGGAAAGTCATGTGTTGCCCACATCAGATTTTTTCGATTAATTCTGAAGATCTTATTCAAGTGCAGATTGAAATGTAGAAAAAAAAATATTAACTTCGACACAGGACTGTACTGCAAATATAATGAAATTATTTTTACTTTCTTTATATACATAATGTATAAGGAAAACATTGTGACGGGGTCGAACATTTGAATACGAGTTTTCGACAGGACAGCACGTTTCAAGCATCTCTGATTACGAATCGAATATTCTTGAAGTGATGCCTGTGTGCGTGTATTTGTGTGTGTGTGTGTGTCAGTGAGTCTGTGGAGACGATATCTCACGAACCAATTTAGCGACTCAAATTAAATTTGGAACAAAAATCACAATTCATGAATACTAGAAGCCTATTGTTTAAAATATAATTGAATGTTCAGAACCCCCCCTAAATTTTTGAGTGCAAATTTGAAAAAATCATCAAAAAATCAAAACCTTTAATAAAGTTGCGCAAATAAACATTTTCTATGTAATTTTTCCTTAGAAAACGATTGACACAAACTTTAGAACGCTTGCATAAACCGTTCTCGAGATATTGTACTTTTTTCAAATACATCTATCAAAAAACCCATAAATTAAAAAAAAAATTAGTGTTAAGAAACATGTTGGCTTTTCAGATGTAATACCATGCGATAAATTTGGTGACATGATTCTCGTGGATCAAACTCGTTCCATTCACGAGAAAATATTCTTTGACTAATACTTTTGTATTTGAACGCCAATAGTCATTTATCTGCTGTAAGAATAACTTACTTCTCCGTGCATAACGCTTTTTGAGATTTTGACGACGAATTTAGAGGAATGTTGCCAACTTGACGACATTTTGTAATGTTGCCAAATTAACGAAAATCTCGCTAAATGGATAAAAATGACGCTAAATCAATGAAAATGACGACGATTTGAAGAAAATTCAATATCTTGGAAAGGATATAAGAGTCTACTATTAGAATTAACTTTTCTTAACTGTAAAAGTATTAAATCCATTGAATTATATAAGGAAAGTCATGTACTGCCCACATCATATTTTTTATTTTCAGCTGGTCTAAATTATGGTGAATTCGAGAAAATTTTCTCAGTTCCTAATTTTTCGATTTTACACGAATTAGCAGTTAGGCACTTCTGTAGGTTTGTCTAAACCTACGTTTATGAACAATCGTTTTCAGTAATGCATTAAATCAAAGACAACAAATCGTAGATTAAAAAGTAATTTAATAAAAATCATCTCTTATGAAGTACAAGTATTAAAAATGGCCAGAGAGCTTTCGGGTATTACCTTACCCTTCATTAATGGCTATATAAAAATTACCGCGCAAACAAGCTTATATACAGACCAAATCAGTCGACAACATTTTCGTAAATTAACTACCGATAAATGATAATTATATTGTATTATAAACAGGAAATTGGAGATTAAGCAAATATTAAAATGTGAAAAGCAAGCAAGCACAAAATGAGATTAAGCAAGTGCAAAATTACGATTAAGCAAGTACAAAATGTGAAATGAAACATACACAAATTTCAGCAAATCATATATTACATCAAAATGAAACGTCATAGATAATTGTGTAGAAGTTTGACACGCATAGAGTCAAAAACGTGTCTCCAAACATAACTTAAAATCTGCACAGGATCAAAAACGTGTCTCCAAACATAACTTAAAATCTGCACAGGATCAAAATTACAAATGGAGTCATAGTACATATAAATAAACAGGGATTCATAAAGAATAATATTACGAGGGTTATTACAACTAATTAAAAGGAAAGTTTTTTTAAAAAAGGGTTGAAAGTTAACATTAACAACACATTGGGCAATAGCCGTAGAAAGTTTACCATTCTTAATGCTCGTGACGTCAAGAATGGTAAATTTTTACGGCTTGGCGACTCGTTCTTGATGCGTGTCACATACCGTCTCCGCAACATACTAAAATTTAATTTTAATAAAGTCATTTCTACGCTAGTTATCGTGCGAACGGACAGACAGACGGACATACAAACAGAATGAACAAAGTCACAAACACTTTACAACTATGTGGAAAAGTGTTAAAAATAAACAGAAGTAAAAAAAAAAATATATGTTTAGATTCCAGAAATATTTTAATAATAGGAAATATATGAATTATGATTTTAATAGTGTTATGTAACTCTCCTGTTAGTTTTCAGATTTTTTTCAAGAAAGCTGCCGAATCAGCAAATTTAAAGATTACTAACTGCCTTCGGCGACTAGTCTGTCCGCTACCCTTGAAAATTCTGACTGCTGCAAACTCACTGGGGCGATCTACATGAAATGTTTAAGGTAACTTTTTGGACGGCCAGGAAGTGCTACCTAATTTAGACCGAAACCCATTGGGAAGGCATCCATAGGGACCATAGCCTCCTTCCCTACCACCAACCTTTCGAAAGAACTTACAGACCTACATGTTTAACGTGATCGTATTCCGCGTGAACATGGCAGCAAGTTTGGCAGTGGCGGGCATCGAACCCGGGCCTACCGAGTGCAATTCTCTCGCGCTAACCACTGGGCTACTGCGCCCTCAACCCCGTGAACTTAACAAAGGTTGGTTTAGTTAAAAGATGTTAAAACTAATAATGAAATTTTAAGGCACCGCGATAATCTCCATAACTTTCTTTTTATATATTTTTTTATTTCTTCAGTGTTTAAGATTTTCATTGGGGTTCCTACCACCACCCGATGTAAACAATACATCGCCACAATTCAATCCAGCAAAATGAGCCAAAAACCTTATAAAAAGAAAACACTAATTCGATTTTTAATTGTCCCTAGGCCAAACACCGTACAAACCATAATTCAATCACTTAAATTTTATAATGACCATATGCTAAGCTCTTAATTCCATCATCCTCATTCCATCGTTTCATCGTTCCATCATTTAAAATATCCATACAATTAAAATATTCATTTAAAATATCCATAAATTAAAACATCCATTTAAAATATCCATAAATTAAAATATCCATTTAATTTATGGATATTTTAATTTATGGATATTTCCATCATTTAAAGTATAAATATAATAATTTCACCCGATGTATACAATACATCACCACAATTCAATCCACCATAATACAATTATCTAAATTTTATAATGACCATATGCTAAGATCTTTATTCCATCATTTAAAATATCACGTAATTTTTTAACCCGATGCACAATCTCCATGGAAACGGCGTGACGTCCACGGCTGCGCGCGCATCTGGAAGTAAATTCGGAACTTTCGAAATCGCATAAAGCATTAAATAACAAAAAAAAAATAATTCAAATTTTAAAAATCGTTTTTCACGTGTCACCTTCCCGATCCCCCGGGTCTCCGATTGCCAAATTTCGTAGCTCTGCGACACGCGGTCGCTTTGGCACCTCTATAATTTTTCACATGTGTTTGGTTCATTTTTCAATTGCCATGGTATCGGTATTCTCAAGTGGAGAAAGTTGACTAGTGACTGTTTATTTATGTTTACCTACGGATTTTTCACGTGACTTAGAAGCCCGACCATTCAAATGGTTACTCTTAGTCCTCGGACGAGTCGGGTGGTCTGGGCTTTCGACGTGACTTAGAAGGGATGTCATAGGTGTAAAAACTTTTCTTTCAGAAAATATGTATTTTTTGTATTTCTACTTTTTTTAGACCCAGACCGTCCGACCTACCCGAAGATGTAAGATATCAGTTTGAACGACCTGGAAGTTATACCAAATTTAGACCGGAAACCAGTGAGAGCGACATCCATAGAGACAGGTTATCCTCCTTCCCCTACCACCAACCTCTCAGTAGGATGTACGGAACTACATATTTAACATGTCCGTACTCCGCGTGAACACGATGACAGTTAGGACAGAGCCGTCGTCCTGGTAGTCTGAGTGCAATCTCTAAGCGCAAACCACTGGGCTGCCCCATCCCTTTTTTGCATTTAACTGTAGTATTTCATATTTCTTTATTATTATTCCTCGAAATCTCACGGCACTAGTAGATGCTACGGCACACTGGTTGAAAATTCGTACTCGATGGAAGCGTTGACAAATATGTGGCACGCTTGGCACATGAATCATTTTATTGGCACACCAAAGACTCTAACATTCGAAACTGCGCCAGTCTTGTTCCATGATTTCAACAATTAAGAGAAATGAAGAAATAAAATTTAAGATTTCACAGTAGAAATACTGATATGGAGTCCATATTTATATATGACTTTCCTTATATATATTTTATAATGTATACGGAAATTATCGTGACGGGGAAAAAAAATTCGAAATCGAGTTGCCGACGGGAGGGCACGTTTCAAGCAGCCCTCAATATGAATCAAACGTTTTTTAAATAATGTATGTGTGTATGTGTGTGTCCGTGAGTCTTTTGCCACGATATCTCACGAACGAAGAGGAACGATTGGGATGAAATCTCGTACAAACAGTACAATACATGAACACTTGAAACCTGTCGTTTTTAAACAAAATTGGATGTTCGGAAGATCCGCAAATTTCCGAATGAATTTTTGACAAAATGATCAAAAATCAAACCCTTCAATATAGTTATGCAAATAATCATTTTTTATTTTATTTTTCATTAGAAAACGTTGAATGCTAATTTTAGAACGCTAGCATGAGCCATTCACGAGATATTGCACATTTTCAAAATAAATTTATCAAATACTCACACAAACGTAAAAAAATATATATTGACTACTAGCAGTATGCCCGTTCTTCGTACGGAGTCTATATAAATAAAAATGAAAATCTGTCTGTCTGTCTGTCTGTCTGTCAGTCTGTCTGTTTGTCACACCATCACGGGAGAACGGCTGAACCGAATTTGATGAAATTTTGTGGGTAGCCCAAAAATAGCCCCACTTAAAATTATATCCGTGTTTTGAGTTTCTACAACCAGTGGTTCTCGAGATATTAGTAAAAAACGAAATTTTCGTTTGTCTCATCATCACGGAAAAACGGCTAAACCGAATTTAATGAAATTTGGTGAATAGCCCTGAAATATCCCCCCATAAATGTTGTCCAAGTTTCGAGTTTCTAAGACCTGGGGTTGTCGAGATATTAATGAAAAACGGAACTTTTTCCTAGGAGTTCTACTCCCTAACTCCGTGGTTTATCCAAACGAAAAGCTTGAAAATCGTTTGAAAGTGAATTAAAATTTAATCTCTGAGTTTGATGGGAGATTTTTTGCGTTAATTAGTCACTTTCTGAAAACATGAATTGTTTGAAACATGATTTAAAGGGGAAATCTATCTCCATGGTTCATGGTTTATTTAAAACAAGCTTTTACGGAACAATGAGAAGTATAGAGAAATCAAAATCGTTATTTAATTTCGCAGTTTATGTTATAAGACATGACATATTTAACATGTTATAAGATTCTATCTTATATCATGTTACTCAGAAACGCAATTAAATTAAATCTGTCTGCTAATTTTAATAATTATTTTTTCGATTTGAATAATAAATAAATGGATATAAAAATATATTTTAGAAAAGAACGATTTGATTTTTCTTATAGCATTTTTGACTGGATAATATCAATTACGGTCTTCAGGTTTAAAAATTATTATTATTTATATTTTCGGGGATTATTGATTCAAGGATTATTGATATTTTCAAGTTATTATGCAATTATTTTATTATGACAAAAATTGTTTAAACTCATAAATTGTATGTTGTACGAATCTTCTACAAATACACGTGTATATCTTTTAATCTACGAGAATATAAGTAGTACAAGTATATTGACATATGTTTTGATATATATTGGCATATATTGGAATCAATTACGACCTTCTGGTATAAAGAGTACGGATATTATTGATGCTTTCAATTTATTACGTCATCTCTTTTATTTTGGCAAATATTTTTGAGACGCATATTGTAATACGGGTAATCTTCTACTAACACAATGGCATATTTTCTGATCTGCGACAATATAATTAGTACGGGGTTGCATATATTCATTCAATTCCTATTTTTTCTTCTGTAAATTTGCTTACAAAAGGGGGCAGGATGTTTTATTCTTCAGATCTGATTGTGAAGATAATATTGCATAGTGAGAACATATATTCTTAAACTTCTCTTTAGGAGCAATAAATTTAATATTTTAACAGAATTTGCACGTGATTGCGAACTTTAAGTTTCTTTAAATTATACACTCCGTACGAATAACGGGTGTGCTGTTAGTGGTTAATAAATTTTAACATTTTAGGAGGATATATCATGTTGCTCGACATCGCAATTAAATTAAATGTGTTTGTTAATGTTTTTATTATTTTTGTTTTCGATTTAAATAATAAATAAATGGATAAATGGATATAAAAGTATATCTTATGAATGGACGGTTTGATTTTTCTTTTAATTATATTAATTGCTGACTGCGTACATCAATTTCATTTATTTTGGCAAAGAGTTTTCAAGCTTATATCGTATTTAGCTACTAAACTCATATATTGTGTTTAACCAATAAATTCATATAGCCGATTGTTGAAACAGAAAAAGAGTAGAGCGGGTATGTCTTCTAATACAATTGTAGTGTTTTCATTTAGTATATTGAAACGGAATAAGAATGTTTCATTCAGATCTGCAAATTCAAAGCTACGAATTTGGAGGGATATCGCTAATTTGACAACTTTTCTTAAATTTTGCCAAATTGACGGAAATGTCCCCAAATTGATATAAACGACACACAAACAGCTGCCATAAACCTTCGGGTTGGTCGTGTGGCTTGGGTCTTCTACATATCAATGATTTTTTTTTTTTTTTTGTTAGAAGAGAGTACTGAAATGATGTTTGGTTAGCATTTCTCTGTCAGACCAACCATCCTATTTAGTAATACATTTAGCGAATTTTTAAAATGTCACCAAATTGATAAAAATGTTTTCAAATCTATAAAAATATCTTGAAATTGATAAAATTGCGCTACATAAATGATATTAATTATTTTTTGTTAGGGGATAGTATTGTGATGATATTTCGTCAATTTGTCGCAAAGTGGAACTGTCAGTTCTACAGTCCCACTTGGCGATAAATTTGGCGATTTTTTAAAATGTCGCTAATTTGACGAAACTGTCGCCAAATGTTCCATAGAAATATAACTATTTAGACGATATTTTTTCTACCAATTTATTTGAAGCAAATGATATCATGGCGCTTAGCAACGGATTTAAATCCAATGTGTTTATGCGGCAGACGATTTTTATTAAATCCTTTCCGATTTGAATAATGAAGACATGTATATAAAATAAATTTCATTGCCATTTCATTTTGGACTGGATAATATCAATTATACTCTTCAGGTTTAAACATTATTATTATTGATATTTTCCGGAATTATTGATTCAGGGATTATTGATATTTTTAAGTTATTACGCCATTGTTTTATTGCGCAAAAATTGCTGACACACGCATATTGTACGTTGTACGAGTAATCTTCTAGGAATGCACGGGTATATCTTCTAACCTTCGAGAATATAAGTAGTACAGGTATATTGGCATATATTTTGACATATATTGGCATATATATTGGAATCAAGTACAGTCTTCTGGTATGAAGATTAAGGGGATTAATTATATATTCAATTTATTACGTCGTCTGTTGTATTTTACCAAAAAACATTTGTGACTCATATTACAAAACGGGTAATCTTCTACTAATAATCGGACATTATAAGTAGTACGTGTATATCTTCCCATATAATTTTAGCACTTTAATTTTGACATATATTGGAATAAATGACTGTCTTCAGATTTAAAGATTACGGGTTTATTGGTATTTTCAATTTATACATGTAATCTACTAATACAGGTTATATTTTCTAATATTCGCGTATGTAATTAGTACGGGTCCCATACAATTTTAACGCTTTTATTTTGCATATATTGATTCAATTCCATATTTTTTTTTTATATTTGCTTACATAAGGGGTCCAAAATGTTTTATTCTTCAGATATGTCCATGAAGATAATTTTATATAGCGAGAACAGAGATTCTTAAACTTCTTTTTAGGAGCATTATATTAAATATTTTAACAGAATATTTTCATTAAACATGTCATTTAGTATACTATAAGAATTTGGGCATGATTATGAATTTCAAGTTTCTTTATATTATATACTCCGTACGAAGAACGGGTATGCTGCTAGTATATAATATAAAGAAAATTAAAATTCACGATCATGTGCAAATTCCTATAGTATACTAAATGACATTGTTAATCAAAATATTCTGTTGAAATATTTAATTTAATGCTCCTGAAAATAAGTTTAAGATTATCTGTTCTCGCTATATAAAATTATCTTAACGGGCAGATCGGAAGAATAAAACATCTTGGTTTCGTTTGTAAACGAATTTCCCCAAAAATATGCTATTGAACCAAACGCAAGATTAGAGCTCTAAAATTATATGAGAACTGTACTACTTACATTCACGAATTTTTGAAGATATATCCTTGTTGATTGCACGTAGTAGAAGATTACACGTACTACAACACATGAGTTTCTAAAAATATTACCAAAATAAAACAAATGGCGCAATAAATTGAAAATATAAATAATTCCATAATCTTTAAACCTATAGTTTGTAATTGATTCCAATATATGTTAATATATGTCAAATATGTGCCAATATACCTGTACTACTTATATTCTCATAGATTATAAGATATTTCCGTGCATTTGTAGAAGATTACCTGTACTACGTTAATATATGAATTTTAACCAACAATTTTTGCAAAATTAAAACAATTACGTAATAAATTGAAAATATCAATAAACCCTGAATCAATAATTCCCGAAAATATCAATAATAATAATGTGTGAACCTGACGCCCGTAAGTGATATAATCCAGTCAAAAATGCAATATCGGTGAAATTTATTTTTTATACATTTCATTATTATTTACATCGGAAAAGATTTAATAAAACTCGTCTACCGCATAAACACATTGGATTTAAATCCGTTGCTAAGCGACATATTAGAAAATCCTTCAAATAAATTGGCGGAAAACATATCGTCTTTAATGTTATATACAAAGTGTAATTGTTCGTTTTCAATTAATATCTAGACAATCCCTGGTTTTAGAAACTCCAAACATGTTCTAAATTTTAAGTGGGTCAATTTCATGGCTGCCCACAAAATTTCATCAAATGCAGTTCTGCAGTTCTTCCGTGATGATGAGACAGACAGACAGATTTTCAATTTTGTTTATATAGATTGTAAAATGCTTTTTATACGATTTTCATATGCAATATCATCAGATAAGTGTATTAACACATTACTTACCGACAATTTCAAGCCAAAACTGTTCTGTACAGCCGGCTATATTTCCGCAGTTGAATACAAAATTCAAACATCTAAATAACCTTCAATAAATATTATGTATACATCATGCGTTGAAATGAAACTTACTACATGCATTTAAAATAACTATTTTTTCTAAAATATGCTGACATGAAAGCACGAGTATACTCCTGATAGGTCAGCAAAGTTCGTCCATGCAAACAAGTGTATACTCTGACCAGTGAGCAAAGTCTTAACATCATTCTAGTGGCTTTAGCTCGTTTCATTCATGAAAGAAGAAACTTTGAGTAACAGTGTTGTATCTGGACGCTAGTACTAATTTATCTCCTATAAAAATAACCTATTTCTCCGTCCATATTGCTTGACGAGATTTTGGCGACGAATTTGGCAGAATATAGCCAATTTAGTGACTTTTACAAAATGTCTCTGATTTGTGTCGCCAAGTGTCGCCAAATTCAATATCTTGGAAATAATATAAGATTCTACTATAAGAAAAACCTATTTTTCTTCCGTAACTTATGGAGGAATTTTGACGCCGAATTTGCCGGAATATTGCCAACTCGGTAGATTTTCTAGATGTTGCCAAATTTCCGAAAATATTGCCAAATTGTTAAAAATGACGCTAAATCTATGATAAGGACGACTACTTTATGAAAATTCAATATCTTGGAAAGGACTTAAGAAGCAACTGTAAGTATAACCCATTTCTCTATCCGTAACACTTGGCGAAATATTTGGCGGGTGTTCGCCGACTTGCTTAGATGTTGCAAAAATGGTAAAAATATCGTCAGATTAATAAAAATGTCGCCAAATGGATAAAATTGAAACCAAATCAGAGGTACTGGTTTGGAAATTTTGAATTCCGTCATATGACGGGCATACCTTCTAGCATATAAGAAATGCTTTTCTCTCCGTTTGTCTGTAACACTTGACAATACATTTGTTGAGGTTTATCAATAATCTAGAGAAATATTGTTAGCTTGGCGATATTTCGCCCCATATTGACGAAAATGTCATGAAAATTGCAAAAATGACGTCAAGTTAATGAAAATGACGTCTAAAGATGAATTAATTATTAAAATATTTTAATATATGTACTATATTACTTATTAAAGATGATATTCATAGAAATAACTGTAAATTTAAAGGTGCTTGAAATATAAGTTAATTAGATATTTCGAAATCATTTTACATGTTGACATCCGAAAAAAACACAATTCAACATTAATAACACAGAACCGTACATCTCATACTTCATTTTCTCACAGTGAAAGAAATGAAAAGTCATGTGCTGCTCACATCAAAATTGTTTTATTAAATACACCGAATCAGGAAAATTCAGTTCAGAAGTCAAAATTTATGGACGAAGAACAATATTATGAAAATCCCAATTGAAATTTGGTTCATGAATTTTCAAATATTCTTTATTCCAGAAAACATTCACCACAAAAATTTAATTTTTTTAGCAGAATTGAAAAATTATTAAAAATTGTACAAACATTATTAAACAAAACATTATTAAAAAATCATTTGATATAAAGGATTATCGAAATGCTCTCTAAATTAGATGCGATTATAAAAAAATTAGAAATGAAGATTATCGATTTCCAATCTAATCATATTTGGACAAAAAAATGTATTAGCATGCGAAAACATATATTGAAATATTGGAATGCCAAGAAACGTCACAAGATGAAATATATCCGGCCGTCCAAACAGTTACCTTACACCTTTCTGGTAGGTCGGACGGTCTGGGTCTCAACAAGATGAAATATCGTATTGAAAACACAATATTATAGATATGGAATAGCATGCTAGATGAATTTATTTCTATTAAAAAATTAGTAATTTCATTTCAAAAAAAATTTTCCTTCTACATACTCTTGTAAAAATATTTCTGTACTGTCTTACTCGTGGTCAAAGTTTAGAAATAGTTTGACAGAGTAAGATGAAAAGATTCGGCAAAAAGGAGCTTGTCGGCGAACGTTTCAATTTTTTCATATAGTTTTTTTTCAGTTCGGCGCTAGATGGATAGTAGAGTAGAATGTTTATCTTTTTGTGGCTTCAGAGAAGTTGACAATGATGTTCATATCACCAAAATAACGTTCATTAGTTGCTCGATCAACTGCACTAATTTTCATGCAGAAGTACCATCTTATATCCACAAGAACAAGAAAAGAAAAAAAAATTGCGCATGAGTTCGTTACCGTAAATAATATAATAATAAATTATATATAAACTATTTTGTTTCATGTAACAATGTTAGACAACTGCTCCTAAAAAGTCACCCATAATATGGAAACACCAAATTGAAATAAGGTTGGGAACTGACTTACAGAATAATTTGCTTATAATGATTAACCCCAGGGGGTTCCTATGAGCCCGATAACCAATCAAACACTTGTCAGGCTGACTCGGACGAGAATAGAATTTCGTCATAAGCCGCGGACCAAAAGAGTTGTCAAACCAAAAGGGTTGCCAAACACAGCAAGTTTTACCATAGTTACAATTAAAAATTGTTCGTTAATTTTAAATTCGCAATATCCAGATCTAAACACCCTACGCAGAGAGTTTTAATTGTGCTGTGTACACCTTTTTCAGTGACGTCCAAAGACATTTTTGGTCTCTTCAGACAACGCGAGAACAAAAACAAAATGCTTGTTACATGGCCTCGCGTAGGTCATATTCGCAGAGCCAGAATAAAAAAAATAATGTCAGTCATTCCCGAAATGACCCTTCTCCTAGAATCTAGGAGAAGGGTCTATCTAGGACCTAGATTAACCCTATGCTGCACTAAATTGGGTCAAATGAAATTTCATCTTTTTGGAGCACCAATTCTCAAAGAGTGTGCCACGAAATTATTTTTTTTGTCGCAAGAAGAACAATAACGATATTTTGTAGACGAGAATATAAAATAGATATAAGACATTTTTAATGACGTGATTTATGAATACAGGACGAACATTATTTATTAATACAAATGTGCAGAAGCATTCCAGATATTTCTCGAACTATGATTCGATAAATTAAACTTGGTAGGTTGTTGTTGTTGAAACCCAGACCGTCCGACCTACCAGAAAGGTGTAAGGTAACTGTTTGGACGGTCGGGAAGTGCCACCCAATTTAGACCGGAACCCAGTGCGGGAGGCATCCACGGGGACCGTACCTTCCTTCCCCTACCACAAACCTCTCGGAAGGACTTTCGGACCCACATGTTTAACATGATCGTACTCCGCATGAACACGGCGGCAATTTTGGCAGTGGCTGGAATCGAACCCGGGCCTACCGAATGCAACTCCAGCGCGCTAACTAATGGGCTACCGCGCTCCTAACCTTGGTAGGTGTAACACCTATAGCGCACTTACTGCCTCATAGAGCAGCTACTACCTCATAGAGAACCTACTACCATCAACGTACAGATGCGACGTATTATACAACACGGCGAACAATGTGCAACCACACGGCGAAACATTGTGCAGTGACGTAACTAGTATTAATCACAGTAAAGCGACGCTTAAGGGCCCAAGAAACGTAGAAGCCCAGAGCGAACAGGTATATTTGTTGCGCCAAAAACAAAATAATTACTTCCTCAAAATCTTTATTGAAAAAATAAAAATAGTTTATCGTTATTATAACAATTATACGCATAAGGTTATTGATGACTAAATAAACAGAGTTTTATGATATATACGAAAACAATTTTACACTGAATATCCAGGGCCAACGGCCGTACCGTGCTGAAAACACCGGTTCTCGTTAGATCACCGAAGTGAAGCAGCATCGGGCGCGGTTAGTACTTGGTGGGTGACCACCTCGGAACGCCGCGTGCTGTTGGCCATCTCGGGTGCGGTATCCCCGTGGTTTGCGCGCTAGATTTGCACGCTGCCACAAATGCCGCCGTGTTCATGCGGAGTACGATCACGTTAAACATGTGGGTCCGTAAGTCCTTCCGAGAGGTTGGTGGTAGGGGAAGGAGGGTACGGTCCCTGTGGATGCCTCCCCCACTGGGTTCCGGTCTAAATTGGGTGGCACTTCCCGGCCGTCCATACAGTTACCTTACACCTTTCTGGTAGGTCGGACGGTCTGGGTCTCAACAACAACACTGAATATCCTTCATCTCGGGTGCGGTATCCCCGTGGTTTGCGCGCTAGATTTGCACGCTACCACAAATGCCGCCGTGTTCATGCGGAGTACGATCACGTTAAACATGTGGGTCCGTAAGTCCTTCCGAGAGGTTGGTGGTAGGGGAAGGAGGGTACAGTCCCTGTGGATGCCTTCCCCACTGGGTTCCGGTCTAAATTGGGTGGCACTTCCTGGCCGTCCATACAGTTACCTTGCACCTTTCTGGTAGGTCGGACGGTCTGGCTCTCAACAACAACACTGAATATCCATCCGGCCCCCCATTTAGCATCTCCATGTTCTCGGACGAGTCGGACGGCTTGGGCTTTCGACACTGAATACCCAGGGCTCGGCAGCCCAGTAGTTAGCGCGCTGGAATTGCACTAGGTAGGGCTAAGTTCGATTACTTCCGCTGCTAAAACTGCCGCCGTGTTCACGCGTAGTACGTTCATGTTAAACATGTTGGTCTGTAAGTCCTTCAGAGAGGTTGGTGGTAGGGGAAGGAGGGTACGGTCCCTGTGGATGCTTCCCCCACTGGGTTACGGTCTAAATTTGGTGGCTCTTCCCTGCCGTCCAAACAATTATTTTACACCTTTGTGGTAGTTGGATGGTCTGTGGGTCTCAATAACACCTTTGAATATACATTTTTAAAATATAAATACAAATAATGTTTCTCAAGGCTTAAAAAACGCCGGCCTATAAAGCGCTAGGCAGGAGCAAAGACAAACCCAAAAATTGTGTGCTTATGTAAGGGGTGTCTTGAAAATATCAATTTTTTGTTATCTAGTTGTAAAAACTGGACATTTTTGATCATTTTAGTACCATAGGTGTTTCTGAAAGTTTTTATTTTATGAAATTTTGGAAAATACAATGCATCAACAAGACAAGAAGCATAAATGTTAACTTTGACAGAATTTCTCAAAATGTTGATTTTCACTTTCCCTGTAATACATATGATAAGGAATGTATTGGAATCATGTCGAAAATCACAAATCGATTTTTCGACCGATCTATACATTTCGGAACCTCTAGAACACGAAAACACTATTTTAGCTTGACGTCTGTGTGTGTGTATGTCTGTCTGTGTGCTGTCTGTCTGCCTATGTGTCAGTCTGTTTGTGTGTCTGTCTGTTTATGTGCCTGTCCGTGCCATGTATGTATCCACTCTAACTCAAAAACTAATAGACCGAATGTCATAAAATTCGGTAGGTAAGTCACTTGTGTGTGACCTTGGTTCTGATTAGTTTTGGTACGATTCGGGAAAAACAAACCGTCTTTTATGCGTAGTGATCCGCAAAAGTTGCCTGAATCCACACTAGCGGAAAAACTAATAGGACAAATTTCACAAAATTTGGTAGATTAGTCACTTGTGGGATACCGTGGTGCTGATTAGATTTTGATTTGATCTGAAAAAAAGTAACCTGCTTTTTTTTGCGAAATGGTCCACAAAAATCGTCAAAATATAAAATAAAAAACTACGTATGCTTAAATATATCAATTTAATGCTTGTTTTATATATGATTTTTAGCAAGGAAAAGAATAAGACCAACTCCATTACACTTGAGCTTGCCGTTTTCGAGATAGTTTGGTTTTTTTAGCGCATTTACGCCGCGCTACCGTTGAAAAAAGTCTAGTCAATATGTCTTGAGAAAGTCTATACCAACTGAGAACGAAAATTGAATTTAGAGTGCCAATTTAGTGTCATTTTAAATAATTGTGGGGGTAATTTTGTGCAATTTAACTCAATATAATGAATTATTGGAGAAATAGAGAACGTGAATATGAGTCTGTCGGGAAATTCATGTGCTGCCCCCATCAGATTTTTTTAATTCGTTAACATAATATTGCAAAAACCGTTTGATGAATTATTTTGAAATTTTGCATGCTTATTAATAATACTATTGTCCAATAATTATAATAGATTTTAACGTGTAATTTTTGGACGTAGAAATTTTTGGAAGCAAAGAAGTTGTTAGAAATTTAGAAAAAAATTAAATTTAAAACTGATAATTATTTACCCTATTAAAAATTAAAATAATTAATTCATTCAGTAGGATCACCATGCAAAGCAAAATACAATAGCTTAGCTCAAACTTTACAAGATCAATATTTTCAATTATTTATTGAAAACATTTTAGTTGTTAACTGGTTTTAAGAATGGTTGAAAGGAGACGAGGAGAACGTTTGTGAGATGGGGCATTTTACAGAGAAAATTTAATAATGCGATAAGGATTTATATTGTTGTAGATGCAGATAAGAAAGCGGAGGTTTCACTAGAATACCGCCATGCGAGAGAGAGAAATACGTAGGCCTCAATTCAGTTTAAAGATGAGCACCTGGCCGGAAAATAGCAATTTGAACTAAATCTTTATGAAAAGTGGCATTTAAATTTTTTTTTATCCTGTATTCCGTCTTTTGTAATTCTAATGCTTAATTTTCTAACCTCGATAGCCTTAAGAAGTTTCATAAACCATATTCGTAAACAGCTCATTAGATATTTTATTTTCTGTGACTATCTGTAATATCGTGTAATCCTTCGTCGTTGGATTTCTAGATTATCTTCGAACAGTGCTGGGATAAAAGGAAAACAGGGGCTCTTATTTTGAGAAAGTATGGCCATTAAGGGGATCGGCGGTCTTGGATTAGTTTGAAAAAAAATAACGTGATTCTACCTCATACATCGAAAATCTGTGTTGAATCAGGTATTAAACTACTTCATTTATGTATTTTATTTCATCAGTTTTTATTCTTTATATTATACATTATAGGGCTTCGGAACTCAGTGTTATAAACAATGTTCACAATTTATTTTATACCTTTTTCCCTATGCATCGATAATATCTAAAAATACTATGGTTAACAAGTGAATACCTGTAGCATATATAATAATTAAAATAGAAGAAGATACATTAATGAACATTAGAATTGTAACTTAATTTTGAATTTAATTTTTAAAAAACATAAATTATGCAAATGTTTTTATTTCGAATTATATCTTCTTGAATGGATTCTTTTTTGCATCACAACCAGAACTTTAGTTTTATGAATAGTTCTGCTGCAATCATGCATGCAAGCAACATATGTCAAATAAAATTTTAATAACTTCATAAGCATTATACGACTTTTAAAAATATTATTAACAGATTCATCTTATTGAAAAAATTGTCATACAATATATGTTACAGGTATTCATGTATTAGCCATAAAATTTTTAAGTATTGTCGATGTATAGGAGAATAGGTACAAAATAAAACGTGAAACGTGGTATTTCACTCTGTTTATGGCTCTTTCAAAGTGCTGAGGTCTCTGAATGTTAGTATATGGAGATCGAATACCTAGAGTAGAGGGAAAAGAAGTTTTAAAGGATTTATAAATATTGAATGTTGTGACGTCACATCCTCAAGATTGGAGACTGTATTTTGTGGATATAAGAACAAGTTCAATCATCTAAATAGCTTGATTGCCAGCTGTAACTAAATACGGATATTAATTTTCCATATTCACAGCGTCCTTTTATAAAGGGGGAGGGGGGTTCTTAGGCAATCGGCTGCATTACAGAATATAGAAATTATATTTCCACCGATGCTTCGATTAGACAAATTAAGTACTAGTTGTGGCGTGGCTCCGCTGAAAAACTTACATTTACACCTTGGCCGCTGATCGTACTTACGCACGCCACTTGCTCGATTACCGAGCATAACTCCAGGTTAAGATTAATTGGAAAATGCATCATGAGAACACACAATAAATACTAATTAAGGTTAATTGAAATAAACCTTTTATTTAAAAAACACTTATAGTTAATCTTGTTAATTAAATTTAAAACATAAAAAAACACCTTAAATTCGTACAATACATTTACAGTTCGCTAAGTCGTGGACATTGAATAATGATCATCATGATCTCTCCTCTCTCTCTAGTTTTTAATTATCATATTAACCATCGAGTTATTCAGTTAGATTCCTTATTAAACTCTAATTTTAATCTCTGGTACTCAGCCTGCAGCGAAAGAGGACAAAAGGACTTACCCCTTTACAGCAAGGGCAGGCGCACATCGGGACGGCTCTTCTCCGTCGTTTTTTTTTATGACCAGCACTTGACTTTTTCAAAAACCCAACTGTCTTCTCTCTCAACTATTTTTCTCTTCGTCGGGAAAACGGACAACCCCCTGGCCTGGCCCCATAGCTGACGCTTGGCCGCTATAGGTTGTGAAGCCCATAAATTCAGTTACGCGGCCGGGCTCTATCGAATCACTGGATTTGGCCCCTTCCATAGGGTTGGCTAAAATTGGGGGGCTCTAGCTCTCTTGCAGGTGTCCATTTTATTTCAAAATAACATAGCGTCCTTTGCCATTTTCTCACGACTGCAGCTCGTGTCCTACTCAGGACAATGGAATTTCGAACGATTCCAAAGAGAGAGGGGGGAGGGGGGGATAATACTTCTTAGAAGTGAAGTGGCGACAGGAAAATTCCAATACTGTCCCACGACACTAGTCACTAAACACCTATGGACTTGATAAAATTTCTGAATATCGAAATCCTTTTCATATTTAAGTTTACATATTGAGGGCATTTTATATTTCTGTTAACATAGAATTTGCAGTAAGATAATATTTTATCTCCGATTGCTGTATGTTGTCTTGTTTTGAAGGTTTACAGACTCTTTAGGCTAATCATCAATTAGATATTGGCAATATTTTTCAAAAATTTGATTTGAAGAATAGCCAAAAATGACCGTGGGTAATTGAATCGTAATCTTTGTTATTATAGTTACTGCAATGGGAGGAAAAATTATATATAAAGTCAATGATTAAAGATGCGTGTCAGTGCTGAATTCCAGTCATGCTTAAAATTTTAGCATTAAATATAGTATAACGAAACAAGAAAGATCAATCAT
Source organism: Amaurobius ferox (assembly GCA_951213105.1). Taxonomy (NCBI): domain Eukaryota; kingdom Metazoa; phylum Arthropoda; class Arachnida; order Araneae; family Amaurobiidae; genus Amaurobius; species Amaurobius ferox. The sequence continues at coordinate 78,468,960 of OX578153.1, forward strand.
GCACAATGCATTGATTAAAAAACACTTACCAAATGAAATGCAATTTTTTAAGCCTCTTTAAAATGCGATACGTTCAGTGGTGATATTTTTAACACTTTACAACATACTTGAAAAGTGTTTATGACTTTGTTCATTCTATCTGTCTGTCTGTCTATTTATCCGTCCGTTCGCACGATAACTGCCGTAAAAATGACTTTATCAAAATGAAAATTTAGTACGTTATTTAGACGGTCTATGGAACCTATGGGAATATAAAGAAATAATAATCCAATTAGTTTTGAACTGAACCCTGGTTGCAGAAGGAAATACATTCAACCCTATGGAATCTACTTTTTCAAACAGTTTTTAAGAAAATTTAAAATTTACAAATTGCTTCAAAAGTTTTTTGAAATATTTAAAGTATCCCATAAAAGTATGAAAAAAATTTCCGCAAAATATATCCCGTAATTTTTTAAATAAAAATTAAAATAATATTTTCTCGAATATTTTATAAAGAGATCACATGATCCACTTCAAAATATAAAACTGGCATTTATATAGTGTCACAATCGTGATCTTTAAAGTTCTATCAATTTATATTTGGTATTGTATCCTTCCTAAAACCGCTTTATTTTTGCTTAAATTATTCTGTGTTTCTATATTCTGAAACAACGCAATTACAATATATTTGAGTTTAAATGATCATCAAACTTTGCTTATTTCTACAACGAAGCCTAATTTTCGCCTATGGAGAATATAAACAAATAAAGATTTAGGATGAGTTGTATAAGAATTGCTGAATTCCTATAATGCAAAATTATTTAGCTCTGGAGTCTGCAATTTAGCTGACATGAATGAAACATGTATTGATTTTACATAGAGAAGCAGATGATTTTTTCGATGATGTTTTAAGCATAGAGTTAAATTACTTGTAACTCCATGGTTTTAAGTTGTTAAATAAAATAAATTATTGTGGTAATGTGATGAACGAAAGGAATGGAATAAAAGCATATGAATGAAATATTTACAGCTTTTACATAAAGGGCCAGGCGATTTACATTTCAATGACGTCAATTGAATAAAGTTCATTTTTTCGATAAAGTTTTAAGTTTTCAAATATTATAAATCATTTTAGTATTGTGATAACTTTGAAAAATATTAACGCTGAATGTATTGCATTCTGGAGATGTTTAAACCAGGCAATTTATATTTCAATGATGTCATATGAATAAAGTTATTTTTTTTTTTCGATAATTCGATAAAGTTAAGTTTTCAAATTTAATAAATTACTGTAGTATTGAGATAATATTAAAATTATTACCGCTGAATGTGTCACATTTTAGAGGTGTTTAAATAAAATTGCATTGCAGTTGAAAAGTGCTTCATAATCAATTCCTTATGCATTATTGATCTTTCTTGTTTTAATTATCGCAGACCTACAATAATTTATTTTACTTGCAAACTTAAAACTTCTTCGAGGAAATTGAACTTTACTGAAATGACGTCATTGACTTAAAAATCGTCTGGCTCTCTATGTACAAGGAGTGAATGTTTTATTAATACACTTTCATTCCAGACTCCAGAGTTAAATAATTTTAAGTGAAAAAAATTCAGCAATTCTTATGCAACTCATCTTACAATAACTTATTTGCATTCTGTACCCATTAAAGTGAAGCTTCGTTGTAGAAATAATCAAATTTTGATGATTATTTACACTAAAATTATTGTAATCACGTTGGAGCAGAATATAGATAAGCAGGAAAATATGCAACAATAAAGCGGTTTTAGGACGGATGCAACACAAAATATTAACTTTAAATACTTTTTAAAATTCTTATTTTTACTGTGAGGGACAAAATATGGATGCCATATTTTATTTTGAAGTGGATCATGTGATACATTCATATTATATGGGTGAAATTAGTATTTTAACTTTTATTTTAAAAACTACCGAGCATATTTTGCTAAATTCTTTTTTATATATTTTATGGGATAATTTGAATAATTCCTAACATTTCCGAAGCAATTTGTGAGTGCTAAATTCGCTTAAATATTTGAAAAATTATGTCCCATAGGGTTCAGTGTATTTCATTTTTTTAACGCGGGTTCAATGCAAAACAAAATGGGTGATATTATTCATTTAAATTCCCATATATTTCACAGATCGTCTCTACAACATACTAAAATTTCATTTTGATAATGTCATTTTTACGGCATTTATCGTGCGAACGGACAGACAGGCAGAATGAACAAAGTCATAAACACTTTTCAACTATGTTGTAAAGTGTTAAATATCGTCCGTTGTAATTATAAATTAAAATTTCCGAAGAAATGTTGATTATACACAAATAGAGATAATTTCGGACATTTTGCTTCAGTTCATGATGGTGTAAAATCGGTGCGTCTAGGCATTCTCCAGTTATTGCTGAAAGAATATCAGAACAAAATATTCCATGATTTGTAAATGTTTCGAACAAATTCCTATGATTATAGATATTTCTTACTGTTTATATATTAAGTCTCATGTTTATACCATGTTTCAAGTTACTACCTTCGGCAGTTAGGGATGTATGTAATTAATCTTTTAGTCAGACAGTCTAACTTAGTTGTATGATACAGATAACAGAATCCCATGACATGTTTCGTACTTTCCATTAGGCATTCATCAGAATTAAATAGCCGATATCTGCAATGACTACAAAAATTTTGACAGGAGCAACAATTTTGCGAACGCTTTTCGAGTTCCACCACGCTGGTTTTCAGTTCCACTACGCTGGTTTTCAATTCCACTATGCTGGTTTTCATTTCCACTACGCTGGTTTTCAATTCTACTACTCTGGTTTTCAGTTACACCACGCAACCTCTTTCAAATTTCCAAAAACTTTAAGTCCAGACAGCAATACCGAGTTCATACTCGTAGAAACCGTGAATAGAATGTGTTCTCAAAGTTTTAATCATGTTCCTATCACAGTTTATTTATATGCCCAAAAGGACCCAAGATTGCGTCTTATAAAGACGTTATACCAAAACATGTTCGTTTCTATTCATTTCATCTAAAATATATCGTATTAATCTAGACTGTCATAAAAGGTTCCATAAACTGTATTCATGAAAAGCTCATTAAATCAATAATTTTAATTCAATAAGATTTTACTTTCTCGATAAGGGAGCCTTAGGATATTATAACATCCCTAGTAATGGGAATTACATGTTTCTCTGGTCTGGATGGTAATAGATATACATATATGAAACATTGATAAATTTGCAAACAGACAACTTTATTCCAATTTACCGGAACTGCAAATATGAATCGCTAAATTCCTCTGAAAGTAAATGTGGGGATATTAAAAAATATATTTAAAAAAGGAAATTCTCCAATTGAAATGTGTTACCTTTTAATTTTGCATAATGTATTTGTTTCTGGCCCCTTCTCTTTGGTCTCAGGCTGTACGATTATTCAATTATGTGAAAGACATCCTAATGCACAGACGGAAATATGTCGACCGTCAAAATACAAAATCACACTGAAGATCATCCCAACCTACCGGATAACTAACCCAAAATTTTGGTCAAATGCAAAATAAACCTGAATTGAATAATACAGGCCCCAGAAAGAAATTGAAGCAACAAACTAAATCGAAAACATGATAATAACAAAGACTTAAATAATTCTACCCACAGCATAAACTAAAATAATACTTTAAACCAACAATACGCCTTCATAGAAGAACACCAACAGAATCCCAATAATCAAACACAAGCAATTTTCAAAAAGTGATGTAATTATAGCCACCTAATCCCTGAATATAACCAAAGGAGAGGGAAAACAGTAAGAAACCAAAAATACACTAATCAATTCAAAAACCTCAAGCGAAGCGCAAAAAAAGCAAAATAAGTGCCCAAACCCATACAAAAGCAATCAAACAGGAATTATCCATCTAACCAAAAACCATATTGGACGATAGCAGAGAACCTAAGTCAAGGATATGAAAGTCCAGAAATTTCAAGTCAGGGGATTTTAAGATTTCTGTTATTTTGAAATCGAAAAAAAAAAAAAAACACTTAATATCATTAATTGGAATATGTCAGCTAAATTTTCATCAAACGGTACCGTACTTATTAGCATTTTTTTTATTAGCGGGTTGAATAAATTACTAAATTTAGAATTTTTATGAACTTATTAGTTCCGAGAGTGGTGTACATCTATTTTAGCTAATTCTCCTCTGTTTGTTGAATAGTTTTCATTTTCCTCTTCAACGACCAAACGTTGATTTTATATTATTTCCGAATACTCCTTGCAAGACATACTGTAGATCAATCTGAAAATATTTAAAATCAGTAATAAAAAAGGTATGATAGTAAGGAATTTTACAACACAATTTTCAATATATATAATTCCAACTAAATATGCTTACCACACTTGAAATGAAATATAAAAATAGTATCAATGGTCTTTTTATATTTATCCAAAGAAAGATTCATAGACCTTAATGCAATCATGTTATCCAACATATAATCTGGAAAATTCATCAACATACTTTAATGACGTTCTAATGCATCATTTTCTCTTTTGCATGGACATTATATATCTTTTTTCTTTCTAACACAAGATACGTAATCATACTAATCTTTGCCATAAAAAACTAATGAACTGTATTCGTCAATACCTCATTTGATATTTCATTTTCTTAGTAATCCCCGTAGATATCGCATAATCCTTCGTCATGGGATTTTTCACTTATCTCAAGGCAGTGTCGGGAAAGATAGGGTATAGAGAGGCTTACTTTGCGGAAATTATGCCATTACGGCGATCGATTGTTGAACATTACATGACGTAAAAATAATTCTAATTTTTTATGTGTTAGAAATAAACTTGATAGACAAAAATTTAAATCATTTATAATTAGCATTAATATTAAAGCATTATGTTTAAGCATTAAATATTAAAGCATTATATTAAATCATTATACACGATGTCTCAAAAAGTACTCTTTATCTTTAAAAATAAATATTCGGAAACGGTTACAAATAAAATGATGAAATAAAGTGTATGTTTGCTGGATAGCCAGTAAGTTTACATACTGAGGTTTTCAAAAATAGTTGAAAAATTTCTCAACAGATAGCGCTTGTTAACAAATATTGACTTTTTTTCTGATCAGGACCTTTCCATACTTCAAATTTTTGTTGAAAGTTAAACCTTGTTTCCGTTGGGCTGCGATTCAACCAATGGTATTCGAGCGCAATGAAAATCCTTTGCTCCAACGAATACAGCTCTCTTCGAATGTTTCTGTTTTCCTTGTTCACTGCACAAAATATTCTTTCGTGCTTTGACAGCGGAATTCAAAGAGGACTAAATGAACTGTAGAACACATTACAATTTAAAGACAATTTAAATGATGCCTGCAGCGCCATCTATTGGCAAAACATTAAATTATTTTTTAAAAACCAATGTATGTAAATTCCATTGACTGTCCAATAAGCATACACTTTATTTCACGATTTTATCTATAACCGTTTCCGAGATATTCCTTTTTAAATTTCGAGAATCTTTTTTGTGACACCCTGTATATTAAATCATTAAAGCATTTATACATTTTTAGTCATTTTAACTATATATTACTGGAGTGTTGAAACCCAGACCGTCCGACCTACCAGAAAGGTGTAAGGTAACAGTTTGGGCAGTCGGGAAGTGCCACCCAATTTAGACCGGAACCCAGTGGGGGAGGCATCCACAGGGACTGGAGTGTCGAAAGCCCAGACCATCCGACTCGTCCGAGGACTTAGAGCTCTTTGGTGGAAGGCCGGGACGGGACTGGAGTGTTGAAGACCCAGACCGTCCGACTCGTCCTGAGGACTAAGAGCAGCTATTTGGACGGCCGGCAAGGAACTGGACGGGACTGGAGTGTGGCACAACTTGACATTTTCATACAAGCATATATTTTTAGTAGCTTTTATTTTTCAAATTTTTGAAAAATCGGCATAATGAGTTCAAATGATTACAATTATAGCATATTACGCTTCACTTTAAAGGGCTCGAAAAAATCTTTCGTTTGATACCATACTTGACATAATACATATATCGACACTTGACAATAACCATATATCGATACTTGATTATAACCATATATCGATACTTGACAATTACCATATCTCCATGGGTGGAAACTTGCTCCCAGAGGGGGGGGGGGGGATAACAACGTCGCGAATAAAAAAATTTGCATCGCGGCTATTTTTCACAATAATGGTTAAAACTATTCTCGTAATAATTGAGCTATACATACATCCATTTATATAGGATTATGTTAAATTTAAAAAATATAAAAAATACTGCCATGTTAAAAAATATAAAATTTCGAATAAAAAGTTTTATGAAAATCCATTAATATTTCTGGCTGCTATTGTGTACACAAGAGATCGACCACAGACATAAGACAGACGGACATAATTTTAAAAGTAGTTCAAATGTGTTCAGGAGGTCTTAAAACATACATTGGCATCAAAATGTCGAAATCGAAAATTTTCGCGATAACAATCTATCTCAATACTACGTATCAGGAAGTAAAAATGTAGTTGATAGATGACTCATATACATTTCAAATACGCGATAAACCCAAAGGTATACCAATTCAGAAAGCTCCTCTCATATCACACGTCAAACGTCGTTTTATCGCCAGTTCTGGTACACTATTTTTGCAACTCCTGCAAAAGCGGAGAGAAAGACGATTGTTTTAATCCGCGATATTGTTCACGAAGACAGATTAGATACATTTGTATCCCATTATTTAAATCATGTTTTATGTATATTTTGGTTTTAAAGTAATACTATGAAAATACATGTATTTAAGACCTTTTTGTACTGCACACAGATTGTTTGCAATGAGTGTAAGAAATGTTCCACCCACATATATAATTTATTATTTGAATAAAACGTTTATATGCGAGATTTTGGAGTAAATATATGTGTAGGATCCGTATATTGTTCAATACTTATATTGTACAGCAATCAGTGACGAAAATTGAAGATTATTTGAAAGGAGGGAATATTTGTCATTTTAAAAATGCTAAATTTGTGACATTTTAAGGAAATTTGCTTGACATTTTCGGTTTGTGGTAGCAAAAAATATTACTTTTCTGACATACTTAGTATCATGCATCGTATTTCAAGGTGGACTTTATAAAGTTTTCGAAACCCTTGGGATTCCGCGACGTGATAGTTTCATGTAAATTGTCTTAAATTTAAAAACGTGTAAAATTTTGATGCATAATTTGGACAACAGGGGATATTTCTTATTTTGGGGTTGCACCATCAAATTAAATTTCAAAAGGGTTTCGAGGCAAAATGAATTTGAAAAACACTGATATAATGTATAGGGAAGGTATTATGACGAGGTTGAAAACTCGAATTTTGCTTTGTGTTTTCGACGGTAGAGCTTGTTTCAAACATCCCTGAAATCGAATCGAATGTTTTTAAAGTGTGTGCGCGCGCGCGCCCGTGTATGTGTGTGTGTGTGCGTGTGTATGTGCATGTATATTAATGTATGTAGTATGTGCATGTATATTAATGTGTGTATGTGTATTAGTGTGTGTGCATGTATATTAGTGTGTGTGTCCTTGAGTCAGTGGATGCGATATCTAACGAACGGATGGAACTTTTCAAACAAAAAAATTTCGATTATTACAATCAGTGAATACTGGAAGTCTATTGATTTTATAAGCAATCGAATATTTGGAAACCAACTCCAAACTTTCGAATGAAATTTTGAAAAAAATCATAAAAAATCAGAACCTTTAATATTGTTACATAAAATATAATTTTTTATTTAATTTTTTATTACAAAATGAATAACATAAACTTTGGGATAATAGCATGAACCTTTCTTGATATATTGTACGTTTTTCAAATAAATTTTAAAAAATATATGAAATTAAAACAGTGTTAACTACCGTAATATGTTTCTATTCCATGTACAATATTATGTGACAACGGTGTTAGCATCATTCTGGTAGGTTGTATTCGCAAGACACAGTTTCACAATAGTTTTGTATTTTGACATCAAACAATTCATCAAATTTATTTATTTGTTTGTCTGTCTGTCTGTAATGCTTGTCGATAAATTAAGAAAATATCGTCAACTTGACATTTTATTTAAAATGTTTCCAAATTGGCAAAAATGACACTAAATTAATAAAAATTATGTCAAATTGATGAATATTCAATATCTTGGAAAATGAAGTTTGATTTATTTGATAATTCCTGTCCCTTTGGGGAAATTAACATTCTTGATTTAAGATATGTTGAGTTTCGCGGTTATAATCGTTTCAAATACAATATTTGCACAAAATAAAAGTTAATTCGGTTAAGCTGTGAAGGACTCAAAGTCATCGATTGATAAAGTCTTTTTGACACTCCCACCCATTTTATTCACCCTCGAGTGAGAAACAAAAATATTAAGCTCCGTTAGGTTCTGTCCCGTTGTCGATACTATAAGCATGGGCGCCCATAGCACTTTTCTAGACGTTAAACTCAATGATATGTACAATATCGACTACCTTGATCCCCACATTTGGGACCTTGAATGTCCAGGGGAGCGGAAGTGCCTCCTTTCCCTCCCCTATGGGCGCGCATTGAAAAAACTCCCTACTTATACTTATAACCTCAGAACAGAACGAACCTAACGGAGTTGAGTTTCGATTTCTTCAGGGATGGAAAAATGGAGTCTTTCCAGACCCCACAAAAGTTTCCGTGAAGTCTAAAGCTTTACACACTTATAGTCACCCCGACCACTCAAATAGCTGCTGTAAGCCCTCTGGGTCAGTCGAGTGGTTTGGGTCTGCAACACTTATAGCCACAGAATACTATATTAGTCTGCGCTTATAGTCATCTCTCCCGGCCACTCAAACAGCTGCTGTAAGCCCTATACGGCTAGTCAAATGGTCTGGGTCTTCAACACTTATAGCCATGGGTACCCATAGGGGCGTTCAAAGTCACAAATGTAGGTATCAAGCTAGTCAACATTGTAATTCTCATCCATGAGTTTACCCTCCGGAAAATGTTCTATGGGCGCCCATAGGGGAGCGCGAGGGGGCACTTTCGCTCCCGCGAACGTTCAAGGTCAGAAATGTTGGTATAAAGTTAATAGATATTTACCTCCCATCCTTGAGTTTTACCATCTCAGGAATAAGTTTTACGGGCGCCCTTGAATCCTACTCGTTCGAAACAAGGTCGACCTCTCCTGCAGTTACCACACTATATTTTGATCGTACTATATTTTGACACACACACAACCACACTCTTTTTCTCTCGCTCTCTGTGTCTCCCCTCCCTTTCACCCGTATTCTAATCACGTTAATTACATGATGATCTACCTAATTCTAATTTTTCAGACTGCAGCTATATATAGAATTTCGTGGCTGTATGTACTCTATCTAATTTGGAATAATGTTTTAATCCCATTTATTACAACATATTCTACCTGTTTCTAATTTTATACAAAATGCATCTACATATAAATTGTCATAGTGATACGTGCATTCGCACCCCACAGATACACACACACACACGGATGGAAATTGTTCCCAAAATGTTCGAAATGTGTTCATGGTGTCTTTAAGTGTATTTTTTCGTCTAAATGTCGTGATTATCCGTGAACTTCCTCTATACAATAGCATTAGAAAATAATAAAATGATTCTTTAATTGAGTGAATACTGAATTAATTTAATTCTAATCTAAGAGATAATGCATTTAAAAAGTGTCTATATTGCTTAATTGTGAGTTATATATCGGCGATAAGCCCATATTGCTTAATTGTAAGTTATATATCGGCTTCTTTAATCTAATCAATATTGAATTAATTCCATTCTAAGAGACAATCCATGTAAAACGTTTCTCTATTGCTAAATTGTAAGTTATATATCCTATAAAAAGATAAACCAAATTGCGAGAGTCCTTTCTCTTGATGTGGCTGCTATAGTAACCTTGAGAGAGAGAGCGCTCCTTTGCGTATCACGCTGGCGATAAAACTAAGTTTGGCGTCTGATTTGAAAGAAGGCTTTCTGGTTTAGTATACTTTTTCGCCTTCCGGTTCCAATACTGATTATTTTCCTTCTATTTTTAATAATAGGGATAGAATATCTTTGGTATAAAAAAGCTAACGAACTCTATTTCTCAACACCTCGTTTAATATCTTTTCATTTTCTTAGTAATCCTTGTTGATATCGAATCCTCACAACGGGATTCTTGACGAAGTTATACCATTACGGGAATCTAATAAATAATTCAGTTTTTATGTGTTAAAAGTAAACTTGGTGGATAGGAATTTAAAACATTTAAATTTTTAACTTTATTGGTATTTAAAATCTAAAATTTTAATTTTGATAAAACCTATTTCCGAACCTTATCCTTGACTCGCGTCTCCACACAGCTTTGGCTGGCTATGGGAAAACGCTTTATGCTTGCGCTGAAACTTTGGCTTTTCTCTGAAAGAAGAGAGATTGCTAGACTTGGCATTTAATCGCCTTGTCATTGGTTTGATCATGGATTAAAATTTATTTCCCGGGGTTTGAATATTAGCATGCGTCTGAAGGATGCATGTTTTGTCTTTTTCTACAAAATGTAAGTTTAACATATGTTATTCAAGTCTGTATACTTTTATTAAAAATTTCCAATATCTGAATTATTCGTTAAATTTTAAAATTTCAATTATGCTAATTTATGTTTTATTTCTTTATTATTTTTACTTTGATTCAATGGGTACAATGTATGAATTTGTGATATGTAGATTTATATTTTTCTTAACAGCGGGAATGAAATAAAAACCATAACCATTTGGTTCTCGAATTTCAATGGATCAATTCATTTTGATCAACCCCGATTACGAATTAATGATGTGTTTCGTATGTTTGCATACAGAATATTTTTCGAACACATTGAGCGATTCGAATGAAAATTCGTAGAATCATTTCAATCCGTAAGGGGCTAACTGATTTTTAAAATGTGCCCTGCTTTTAACCTTAAATTTTACTTTTTCGCAGGCAACACAGTATCATTCGATATCATTAACCGATTTTCATTAAACTTGATACGCTCATATTAACCAGTAACAGAAACTTCAAATTCTACAAGATTTTCAGCAAAATCTAGTAAATAAAACATAATCTGCAATTTGTACTATGTTTTATACCATAATATCGAATTTTGTTAATTTATTGGATCCATAAGATTATTGTTATTGCATTTGGATAGTTAAACGCTCATTGGCGATTAACGTTTTACTAGACGTTAGCACTATCATATGAAGGGGTATTTAAAGTTATGTAAAATATATTCTCCTATCTGCTCACAGCAATTTTGCTCATGAAATTCTTAAACGCACGCAAACCACACACATATATCAATCAGTATTTTTAATTTCTTTATGATCCTCAAACAAAATCAAATTAAGATCCCATTAACAAAATGTAATTTTGATCCTCCTTAAGAATATGCAATTATTTTTTGATCCCTCTTAACAAAACATAATTATTATATGATATATCTTAACAAAACGTAATTACTACATGATTCACCTTAACAAAATGCAATTATTACACGACCCTCTAACAAAACGCAACTACTATACGATCCTTTGTAATTAAACGTATTTACTGTACGATCCCTCTTTTCGAACGCAAATTCTATACGACCCTTGAACAAAACTTAATTATTTTGTGAACTCCCTTATCAAAATGTGATTACTATACGACCCCGAATAATTACGTTACGATCTCAATTAATATATTTAGTTTAATAAAATATTACACAAAAAAGTATTGTTTACCCGAAACTTTTCGAATTCAAGATTTTGGCAGGATAGTACTATCCTGCCAAAATAATGCGCTATAAATGCGCGTCGAACATTTTCGGAAATATGTCTGTCTACATTCGTGTTTGCATGTGTGTGGTGTATGTGAGGTTTAGAAACAATACCTTAAAAAATGTAGTTTTCACTATGCCATTTTATGAATAGATACATTATAAAAAAACCAGCATTAAGAATTTTTTCATTATTTCGTTTTGTTGGAACATGAGTTATTCGAAATTAAAAATTTTCATAGCATTATTTCCTACAGAGCAGTAATAATAATTTTCAAAAATAGTATACCCAATTATTGAAAATGACTGTGTATATCATGTTATTAAATTAAATGGTATTAAATTGCTATGTATCAACTCAACCGAATTCAAAAAGTACATAAGCGTGACTGACCTGTTCGCCTTGGACAACAAAGAAAAACAGAGAAAATTTAATATTTTTAAGTTGTTGGATCGAAGATTGTGTGTATTTAGTTGATGAAGTTGGCTCAAATATCTTCCGAAACTGATTGTTTTCTTTCAGTATTTATTCGTTTTATTAACACTTTACAACATAGTTGAAAAGTGTTTATGATTTTGTTCAGTCTGTCTGTATGTCTGTCTGTCCGTTAGCATGATAATTGCCGTAAAAATGACTTTATCAAAATGAAATTTTACTATGTTTTTCAGACGGTCTGTGGGACCTATGGGGATATAAATGAATAATATCACCCAAGTAGTTTTAGATTGAACCCTATGGGATCTAATTTTTCAAACATTTTTTAAGCGATTTTAAAATTCACAAATTGTTTCGAAAATTTTAGAAAATATTCAAATTATCCGATAAAATAAATAAAAAAGATTTCAGTAAAATATGTTAGGTAGTTTTTTAAATAAAGATTATTTAATATAGGGAGAAAAACAAATTATCTCTTGCTATAACCTCCAGAAAGGAAAAATATATATATTGTATAATAAATATATTTCCACGACTTCAATTATTTTATATATAAGAGAAGTTTCACATTTTAACATAAATATGGTTGATAACAATTTTTCAAATTTTTAAATAAAATAAATTATAATAGTATTCTGATGAATGAAACGATTGGAAAAATGTTTATCAATGAAATGCTACTTTTATATAGAGGCGATTTATATTTCGATGACATCATTTGAACAAAATCCATGTGTTGTCGATGAAGTTTCCAAATACTACAATAAATTATTGTAGTTTTATGATAATTTTAAAAATATTACCGAGGAATGCATTTTAGAGATGTTTAAACCAGGCAATGTATATCTCAATGCCGTCATTTGAATGGAGTTCATTTTCTTCGATGAAGTTTTCAAATATAATAAATAATTTTAGTATTGTGATAATTTTAAAAATATTACGAGAAATGCATTTTACTGGTATTTTGTACTGGTATTTTGTACTGGTATTTTGTGCATATATTTGTACTGGTATTCTTAAAGTAGTTTAATCGGTATATATTTAAATTTAATTCATGAAATGACCTCATACAGCTTTCAAAACTAGTTACTTCCGTCGTTTATTGTTATATTCTTCTTAATTTCGCAGCTTTTTATCCATTGGTATTTTAAAAGTAGTTTGATGAAAAGTTATTTAAATTTAAGTGATAAAATAGTTCATATAGTTTTCCCGAAAAAGATTGGTTGCCGTTTTTTTTATTTTCATTATTTTCTAAAATTTTTTAACCTTGTTGTACTTGTATTTTTAACAGAAATGAAAAAAAAAATGTTTTCTTAATATTTTGATGAAATTATTTAATTTAACTCCCGAAAAAGCTTGCTTTCTTCATTTTTGTTAAATACTGCATGATTTCATAATCTTATAAGTATTTTTTCGAATAATTTTACGTTTCTCTTTAAAATTAATAAATTAGGCAATGATTTGACTCATGTTGCATCAGAAACCAGTTTTTAACACTTTACAACTTAGTTGAAAAGTGTTTATGACTTTGTTCATTCTGTCTGTATGTCTGTCTGTCCGTTAGCACGATAACTGTCATGAAAATGACTTTATCAAAATGAAATTTTAGTATGTTGTTCAGACAGTCTGCAGGACCTATGGGAGTATAAATGAATAATCTCACCCAATTAGTTTTGGATTGAACCCGAGTTGAAGAAATGAAATATATTGAACCCTATAGAACATAACTTTTCAAAAAAATTTTAAGCACATTTAAAATTCACAAATTGTTTCGAAAGTAATTAAAATAATAATTACACCCTTTATATGAAAATATCACTTGACCATTATATGAAGAGATTTCAGAAAAATTTCAGCAAAATATATTCAGTAGTTTTTTAAATAAAAATTAAAATAATAATTACACCTCTTATATGTAGCAATCACGTGACCATGATATGAAAATATTACGTGATCCACTTCAAAATTAAATATGGCATCCATCTTGGGTCAAAATCGTAATTTTTTAAAGTTTTTTTTAATTCATATTTAATGTTGTATTCGTCCTAAAACCGCTTTATTTTTGCTTAAATTCTGCGCATCTACATACTGAAACAACGCAATTATGATATATTTGACTTTAAATGATCATCAAACTTTGATTATTTCTACAACGAAGCCTAATTTTAACTTATAGAGAATGTAAATACCATAAGATGTAGAATGGGTTATATAAGAATTGCTGCATTTCTTTAACACAAGATTATTTAGCTCATGGAGTCTGCAATATAGCTGATATGAATGAAACATTAATTTATTTTACACAGAGAAGAAAACGATTTTTTCGATGAATTTGAAGTATAAAGTTAAATTATTTGTACCTCCATGGTTTTAAGTGTTTAAATAAAATAATTTAAATAAATAACACGCTGCTAGAGGCCTGATAAAACCAAAGACATAGTTTGGATATCAAATGTATAATTAATCAACGAATGTGTTTATAAAATTATTTTTTCTAGAGCAATCTGTAATATTTTACGCAGGTACTGAAAAAAAAAAGATGCAAGTCAATTACTGTATATCGTAATATAAAAATCGGAGAGGATTAAAAAGCACGAAAAGTATATATATTTTAAAAAGTCAGTAAAAATCGTCTAATAACCGTATAGATTGCATTCACAGTTTGTTTCACAGATGTCAATTAGACGTCAACTACTGTATATTGGATCTGTTTTGGATTATCCATATTGTATCTATTGGATGCAATCTAGACGTAATAAATATGTAAATGGGATAGAACCTAACTGAGTTAATTCTATATTAAGATGAGTATTTTCTATGCTAAACGTCATGCATTTTTAAACAAATAAAACTTATAAACAAAACTGCAATTTTTTATTTGACAGCCTTAATGTTAAAGCTGTATATTAAGAATGTAATTACTGAGATGTTGCCAGTACGTCTGAAATAGTTAACGTTAAAAAATCTTCACTGGTCATATATTTAACATGAATTTAGTCTTTCATTTGCTTATTGGGATAAAGTGTACATATATGTTATGCCACCCACTGAAATAATAAAAAATATTTACTGTAGGCATATATTTAAAAATCTGATGTAGGCAGCACATGACTTTCCTTATATAATGCAATGAATTTACTACCTTTACAGTTAAAAAAATGTTATTCTTATATTATTTCCAAGATATTGAATTTTCTTCGATTTGTTGTCACTTTCATTAATTTAGCGTCATTTTTATTGATTTTGCGTCATTCTATCCATTTGGTGAGATTTTTGTCAATTTGGCAACATTTAAAAATGTCGCCAAGTTGGCAACATTCCGCCAAATTCGTCGCCAAAATCTCGCCAAGCGGTATGGACAGAGGAATAAGTTATTCTTACAGCAGATTATTGGCGTTCAAATACAAAAATATTACTCAAAGTATCTTTTCTCGTGAATGGAACGAGTTAGATCCAAGAGAATGATGTCACCAAATTTATCGCAAGATATTACATATAAAAAGTGAACATATTTCTTAACAGTTAATATATTTTTTTAATTTATTGGATGTTTTGATAAATTTATTTGAAAAAATGTGCAATATCTCGAGAATGGTTCATGCTAGCGTTCTAAAGTTTATGCCAATTTTTTTCTAATGAAAAATTACATAAGAAATGTCTATTTGTGTAACAATTAAAGGTTTTGATGTTTTATGAATTTTTCAAAATTTCACTGTAAAATTTTAGGGAGTTCTAACCATTCGATTATGTTTTAAAACAACAAGCTTCCAGTATTCACGGATTGTGATTTTTGTACCAAATTTTATTCGAATCTCTCCATTTGTTCGTGCGATATCGTTTCCACAGACTCACTGACACACACACACACACACACACACACACACACACACACACACACTCACACACACACACATATTTTCACACACACACACACCACGCACACGCAGACATCACTTCAAAAATGCTCGATTCGTGATCAGGGATGCTGAAAACGTGCTCTTTCGTCGAAAACTCGAATTCGAAGTTTCGACTCCGTCACAATACTTTCCTTATTTATACATCATGTATATAAGTAAAGTAATAAAAATATATTATTGTATGCATGTAATTATCTGTGATTATTAACACCATTTTATTTTTCATCTTTACATTTAATAAGAATTCCGCTCTTACACCCACATTTAATCAGAATTTCGCTCTTACACTCCAACTATGGGTCCGGCCACACATTAAGCTGCCATTAAGGTTGGTCGTGTGGTCTGGGTCTTCGACACTCCAATTATGGGTGTCTCACAAAACTATGTTTACATTTTGTTGAAGCATATTATAATTGCTTTTTTAAATATTCAAACTTAGAATTCAAGATTAGATCTGTTACTTATATTTCAATTTTTACATTTTCTTTTCTTTGTTTATTTCCTATTAGCTTTGTAATTTGCCCTATTTTATAACCGGCCATTTCCGTTTTAGTACAATTTAAAGGTGACGACATTTCCAGTTTTGTGAGCATCGTAATCTGCAGAGGGCAAAAAAATTCGCCAGTTTTGTCAAGTATTGTGAGTTTCCTTTTTCCCATTTTTGTAAAGATACTCACCAATTAGGCAGTGGCGAGTGCTAATCTGCAGCTCCACTTAATACAAGTTTATAATACTTTCGATATATATTAACACATTGCAAATATCAGAAATTATAAATTGTAATATTCACCTATTTTATTACGAGTTAGGGTAATAGAATTAAACACATGCTATAGAACTATGATAAAGATGGGCGACGGTCAATTACTTTGGTATAAGAAGTTGCAGGGATTCAAACAGGCGAGCAAGAATGCAGGAAGGGCGTGAAATTCCTTTCGACGTTTATATCCGTCAACGGGTAAAAAAGGTTGACCAGGCACATTCTTTTGACTCGCAAGGATTCTTATCTCCGACTTTTGTTTTAGGGTACTGTAATTTCTTAAGACAAGAACGATATCCATTGGAACATTTAATGCAGAATAGACGGTGCACAGCATAAGATAAAAATGTCGATAATATTGTAAAATAAAACATAGATTTTTTTCTCCCCTTTTTCCATTTAACAATATCAGTTGTCTATGTTTTATTGTAAAATAAAACATAGATTTTTTTCTCCCCTTTTTCCATTTAACAATATCAGTATAAGTAATTCAACAATATCGGTATAAGTAATTCGATAATATCAGTATATGCATGTTGTATGCCGATATAAATATGTTACAATAATATTTTTGTAGACTGTGATATTAAAAAATAAATTATATTCATTGGAATATATTTTTTCCTAGGTATGGCCTTAGGCACCACAATAACTTCCCAATAAGTCCATTAGAGTGCACCTTAAGCCTATCTATAGTAAAGTGACTATGTCCGATCAAACGAGAGTATTCCTAGTGCCCCCTATTGATAATTTTAAAAGTAAGGATAATAAAGTCAGCGAAGCAATATAGACGAAAAAAGACAATTACAGAAGTGTTGAAAACCCAGGCCGTTCGACACATCCAAAGGACTTGAGCAACTATTTGAACGGCCGGGAAGAATTACAGAAGTGCAGAGAATTGTATAATAAGTAGAAGTTAATGCCAGGAAAAAAACAAAATGCGTTGAAAAGCAATACATATTTATTAAAAAGTCGTAGAATCAGGGTTTGTAATACGGTGACACCAGCAATGCCTGTTAATGTACACAGTGATTTTACGTACATTAACGTTAAGTCAGTCAAAATTATTTATTAATGATGATTATATTTTATTCTCTTCTGCTTTGAAATCTCAGATTTAATTTTTCGATTTCGTTTGCTTCCTTGATATTTTGGCAATTTTCATCCTTGCGCTGTTTTCTTTTTATGTAATTGGTCTTTTATAAACAACTGAACAAGTGATTGGAATCCTTTGCTGGACGTTCAGTTCCCTTTTTGTCATTTTACAGTTTATTCAACTTTTCCCACCTCTTGTTTCTTCCTTCTGTGTTTTTATCCCCTTTGACTTCTATCAACGTTGTCAACACACTTTACCTACATCTGTCATGTTGGCTGCTTTCGCATCAGTCACCGATATTTCCCTAATGTGAGTTCAGGTACTGCTTCTTATGTGTCCTGACATAGAAAGCATTTTTTGCCTTCGAAACCAGTCGATAATATTAATTGTATATTGTATGCTGCTTTTAACGAAATTATTTTTAATTGAATTCTGTAGCAGCAGTTTGAGATGTACATGTTTAAATTTAAACAGTACTTTTTTCCTCGAATCCAAAAATGTATTATTGTTGACAGATGGCATTTGTAACAGGTTTTACATTAGATTCCTGTGAATGTGGGTGTTGCTTATTTTAGAACTTATAAAAATGACAGCCATTATTCAATGACCATGTTACGTCAAATAACTGTATAACTGTCTTTTGCAGCATATTTTCTATTGACTAGCATTACCCGTTCTTCGTAAGTATAATAATGTAGAGAAGCTTTTTGTTCATTTCAAATGGCTAGGCACGTGACAAATATAATTATTCGCTCATACATCGGCCATAAATAGTTGAAATATATAACTGTCACAAGACGTTGTCCCGGCGCACCAGTGGGAGCAGAACACACAATGCACAACAACACAACATCCATGCCTGCAGGTGGGACTCGAACCCACAACCTGGCAATCACAAAGACACGCTTACTTTGGAAAATTTAATTGCGCTTTTCTATTAATATTTAGACAATCCCTAGTCTTAGAGACTCTAAATATGGACTAAATTTTATATGGGGCTATTACAGGTCTACCCACAAAATTGTATGAAATTCGATGCAGCCGTTATCTCGTGATGATGAGACAAACAAACAAGCATACCCACAAACATATTTTCAATTTTATTTATATGGATTACTACTTACTAGACATCGTCTCATTAATATAGATAGACCTAACGTGTACACTCATTGACTTTTCCTAACAAAATGATTGAGGTACTTAAGTACATTGCTAGGAATCCTGCATACTCTAATTTAGTATTTTTATTAAATACGATACATTGTTAGTACACCTTAAACATATGGCACCAATTTCAAAATTATATAATACTTTGTGACATTCACCTTTATTACCACTAGTTAGCGTAATAAAATGAACTCAAGCAATAGAATAATGTGATAAAGAAGTATGGTCGACGGCCAATTACTTTGTTGTGAGAAATTCCAAGGATTCAGACAGGCGAGCAAGAATGCAGTAAGGGCGTGAAATTCTTTCCGACGTTTATATCCGTCAACGGGTAAAAAAGGTTGACCGGGCACATTCTTTTGACGCTCATGGATTTTTGCCCCCAACTTTTGTTTTAGGGGAATCTAAGTTTTTGAGATAATAACTATATTTGTTGGAACATTTAATACAGAATAAGAGAAAAATGACGGTAATATCGTAAAGTAAGATGTAGTTCTGTTTCTTCTTTTCCTTTTTTATTAATTCAAGTATTTTAGCAATATCGATATATATATTTTTCATGCATAATATTTGGTGCAGTAATATTTTCCGTGAATGTATTGTTTGTAAAATCAGATTTTTTGTGTGAAAAAAAACATCTGACGGAAGCAACACAAGTCTTCCCCTGCAAAATATACGACTTCATCTGATCTCAATGTCTTCAAAAATGACCTCGAATTCATAATGATATACAAGATCTATTGCACAATATTTTAGGTACTGAATTAACAACTGGTAAATAGAGATTTGGCGATTTTAAAACATTATTAGTTTGAACAGAATGATTACTTATTCATGCTTATAGGCAAAACCCTCATCAAAATGAAATTGGCATTTCATTCATGACATAAATGACTACTGGCGAATTATTCGACGCTAAAATTTAAATCGCTTACGAAAAGTATTTTCTCTCGTGAATGGAACAAATTAGATCTAAGAGAATGATGTTAACAGATTTTTTACATAATATTGCGAGTATAGGAAATGAATATATTTGATGATGTTTCCTAGGTAGCATATCAATATTGGGTCAATATTGAATATCCCTGTATTTCACTGGAAATATTCTAAATGGAAAGTCAAGATTGGTCCAATATTTGGGATACATAGGCCGCCAATATTGGCTAAATATTTTAATTACAATTTGTTCCAATATTGGCGCTATTAATGAGGAAATATATTCTGTAAAACCCCAATATCGGTACGCTATTAGTAGCAGCTACTATTTCGCCAATATTGATGGTATACTGGAAATTTAAACAAATATCTCGAGTGCAATATCTTGAGAACGGTTCAGTCCAGCTTGCTAAAATTAGTATCAATCGTTTTATAATAATACAATGCATATAAAATCAGTATTTATTTTATAGTATTAAAGGTTTTAAAGTTTTAAATAATTCTTTCAAAAAATCATTCGAAATGAGTGCAATATCTCGAAAACAGTTCATGCTAATGTAATACAATTAATATCATTAACTTTCTCATAAAAAATACTTCTGAAATGATTATTCATTTAACACTATTGGGAATCATATTTTTTAATGATTTTACTTTCCTTGCAATACACGGTAGGGTATAGTAAAGTATTGGAATCATTCCAAAAATCACGACCAATTCAAAAATCACGACATTCCAAAAATCGACGGATCTACACGTTTTGGGACTTTGAAAATGCGAAAAAACTATTTTTAGCGTGACATCTGTGTATGTGTCTGTGCAATGTATGTATCCACTCTAACTAAAATAGTAATGGAATAAATTCCATGAAATTTGGCATGTAAGTCACTTGTAGGTGACCCTGGTGCCGATTAACTTTGGGTACACTTCGGGATAATTTAACCCTCCTTTTTTTACGAAATGGCCCTTAAAAATTGCCTTTATCCACACTAGCTAAAAATCTAATAAATCAAATTTTACAAACTTTGGTGAATAAGTAACTTGTGAGTTACTCTGGTGCTGATTAGATTTTCGTACGATTCGGAAAAGAATAACCTGCCTTTCTTTGCGAAATGGTCCGCAAAATTCGACAAAATCTGAAATAGAGAAATAGGTATGTTTAAAAATATCTATTAAATGCTAGTTTTATACGTAACTTTTAACGATAAAAAGAATAAGATCAACCCCATGACATTGGAGCTAGTAGTTCTCGAGATATTTTAGTTTTCGCATTTTTCGCTTTGAAAATAACTTCAGTTACTAAATGAAAACGAAAATTGAATTAAAAGTAATTTTAAATAATTATGGGTGTTATGTTGAGCAATTAAACTCAATTTAATGAAGTATTGATGAAATAAAGATAATGTCAGCAGGGAAAGTCATGTGTTGCCCACATCAATTTGAATAAATAGATAGCTAGAATGAAAATAAATAGAATTCCTGTATTCAGTGATTGAAATAATCGTAAAAAATTATGTTCGAAACTCTGCATTCATTAATGAGATACGACGTCCACAGACTCGTGCATACACACTATCATGCATTCACACATACAACCATACGTATACAATGATATATATAGACACACTAACATACATACAAGCAAGTAAACATCACATTAGCATATATACATACATATTTCCTCAAAACGTTTGATTCTATTTTATTGACGCTTAAAACGTGTCTCATGTCGAAAAATGTCGAATTCGAATTGTTGGATCAATCGCAGTATTTCACCTTTACATTATACTATGTGTGGTGAAAAAACATCAAGCGTGTTGTTTACTTCTTTTATAACAAACTTGTGGATTAAATTATTAATCTTAATCAAAGTGGGCGTGAATCGTAACATTTGTGCATTGATAACATGATCGCAAAATCCACCATTACTTCTTTGCACGAGATCCTTAACGTAATCATTATATCAAAACACTACACGTTAAATTCCACATTTTTAACACTTTACAACAAAGTAGAAAAGTGTTTATGACTTTGTTCATTCTGTCTGTCTGTCTGTCCGTTAGCACAATAACTGCCGTAAAAATGACTTAATCAAAATGAAATTTTAGTATGTTGTTCAGACGGTCTGTAGAACCTATGGGAATATAAATGAATAAAATCACCCAATTGGTTTTGGATTGAACCCGGGTTGAAAAAATGAAATACATTGAGCCCTATGGGACCTAATTTTTCAAACATTTTTTAAGCGATTTAAAATTCACAAATTGCTTCGAAAATTTTAGGTAATATTCAAATTGTTCCATAAAATATATAAAAAAAAATTCCGCGAAATATATTCAGTAGTTTTTTAAATAAAAATTAAAATAATAATTACACCTCTTATATGAAACGATCACGTGACCATGATATGAAACGATCACATGACCCACTTCAAAATGATATATGGCATCCATCCTGTTTCAAAATCGTGATTTTTTTTCTTTTTAATTCATATTGAGTGTTGTATCCGTCCTAAAACTACTTTATTTTTGCTTAAATTCTGTGCTTCTACATACTGAAACAACGCAATGACAATATATTTGAGTTTAAATGCTCATCTAAATTTGATTATTTCTGCAACTAAGCCTATTTTTCACCTATGTAAAATGTAAACAGCAAAATATATAGAATGAGTTGTATTAGAATTCCTGTATTTTTTTAACACAAAATAATTTAGTCCATGGAGTCTGCATGGTTGATATGAATGAAATATTAATTGATTTCATAAAGAGAAGGACGATTTTTTTCGATGAAGTTTCAAGCATAGAGTTTAATTTTTTGTAGCTCCATGGTCTTAAACAAAATGTTTAAATAAAGTAAATTATTATAGTAGTGTGATGAATGAATTGAATGGGAGAAAGTTATGAATGAAATCCTGTTTTTATAGAGAGATCCAGGCGTGTTATTTTTTCTATGACGTCATTTGAATTAATTTCAGTTGTTTTCGATGAAGTTTTCAAATATAATAAATTATCGTAGTATTATGATAATTCTAAAACTATTACCGAGGAATGTATAACATTTTAGAGATGTTTGAACCAGGCAATTTATATTTCAATGCCGTCATTTGAATGAAGTTCATTTTTTTCGATGAAGGTTTAAGTTTTCAAATATAATACATTAATGCAGTATTGTGATATGTTTCAAAATATTACCGAGGAATGTATTGCATTTTAAACTTGTTTAAATAAAATTGCATTGAAGTTGGAAAGTGTTTCATAATCAATGCTTTAAGCATGATTGATCTTTCTTGTTAATTTTTAAAATAAATTATCATTTATTCACACACCTATTATTGTTATAATTAAAATTGCATCGATTTTAACAAACACCCAAGGAGGAGAAAAGCACCATCTAAGACCAGGTTTTCTGAATCTTATTTAGAAGACCAAAAGTTGACCTAACATACATGAAGAGTGGCATACACCTCTATATTTTGATTCTACAGCTCAACATCGTTGTCGTAAACATCAAAAACTGCATATGGCTTCTCCTGGTTTCATATTATGCATGCCGGGAACGTAATTACAACATATGTTAGGAATAATTAAAGTGGTTTCACGTTAAATTCAGTAATGCTAAACCAAAGACAACAAATCGTAGATTTAAAAAGGTCATTTTAATAAAAATCATCCTTTATGACGTACAAAATTAAAAAAAAACTTCTATACACTGATGTATCTCCGGCCACACATATAGCTACAGTAAGCCTTCGGGTCTGTCGTGTGGTCTGGGTTTTTCACACTGATGTATCTTGTCACTGATGAAGGGTATGGTGATACCCGAAAGCTCTCTGGCCTTTTTAATTTTGGACGTCATAAAGGATGGTTTTTATTAAAATGACCTGTTTTAAATCCACGATGTGTTGTCTTTGATTTAGCATATGTAAAAAATATTTGCAAAGTGATAAACTATAAAGTATAATTTTTGTGATATGCATTCGCAGTAACTAAAGTATGAATGTTCATATCCCCATACTAAAACGAAAATTTCCTCCGTTTTGCAAATTGGAACAGAAGAGAAAATTTTCAAACTACTTATGAAACCGACCTGACCCCAAACTGAGCATAGTTGATTTACTATAACCTGACTAATATGTCTCTTGGGGCTCCTCAGATTATAAATCGGTGCTGATAAACCTTTCAAAATTAATCCAGTGGATCCAATGCTGCTAAGCCTTTAAACACTAATCCAGTGGTTTCGATGCTGCTAAACCTTTCAAAAGTAATCCAGTGAATTCGATGCTGTAAAACCTTTCAAAAGTAATCCAGTGTATACGATGCTACTAAACCTCTCAACAGTAATCCAGTGGTTTCGATGCTACTAAGCATTTCAACAGTAATCCAGTGATTTCGATGCTGCTAAACATTTTAACAGTTATCCAGTGGTTCCGATACTGCTAAACCTTTCAAAAGTAATCCAGTGGATCCGATGCTGCCAAATCTTTCAAAAGTAATCCAATGGATCCGATGCTGCTAAACCTCTCAACAGTAATCCAGTAGTTTCGATGCTGCTAAACCTTTCAAAAGTAATTCAGTGGATCCGATACTGCCAAATCTTTCTACAGTAATCCAGTGGTTCCAATGCTGCTAAATCTTTCAACAGTAATCCAGTGGATACGACTTTTTAAAAACTAAAATATAAAGAGAGTAAGATATACCCAACTACTAAACAGTGACAGCAATAACTCACCAATTATTGTTGCCAGGTAAAAATAAAATTGAAAATATAATGTCTGAAAATCAAATCATCGTTAATCAATTTTCATCGTTAAAAATTGCGTATAAAACAAGTATTTAATTTGTTATTTTTGAGCACACGTAGCCTTTTATTTTAGATTTTTACGCTCTTTGAGGGGCCATTACGCAAAAAAGGTAGGTTCTGTTTTTCGGAATCATACCAAAATGCAATCAACACCATAATATCCTACAATTAACTTACCCATAAATTTTGTAAAATTTGACTAATTAATTTTCTAGCTAGAGTGAATACAGACAATTTTTGCGTTCCATTTCGAAGAAAAAATGCAGGTTCTTTTATCCCGAATCATACCAAAATCTAATCAGAACCCAGACAGCCCACAAGTGATTTATAAAATTTCGTGAAATTTGGTCGATTGGTTTTTGAATTAGAGTGGATAAAGTTATTGGACAGACTGGCACACACCCGCACACACACTCGCGCATACAGACGTCACCGTATTCTAGTGGTCCCAAAACGTGTCGGTCCACCGAAAACTCGAGTTGCAATTTTTGACTTAATTCCGATACTTTTCCATGTAGTACATTACCATGTATTACATTACCATGTATTGCAGGGAACGTAAATATGTTGAAGGACGGCATTTCTTTAATGTCTACGGTATCTTAATTGACAATGTGTTTTTGTGCTTTTAATCTGTAATTTCTTATAATCAAGGCTAACTTTAACACTTTCATCCATGGTATTTCTTATCGTAAAAAATACTTTTGGCAAAAACCTGATTACTTACTACAGAAATACACATAAACATTTTAAATTTGCATAACTTCTTAAAGTGTTATATTTATTCAAAACGGTAAAATCAATTTTAATTTTAAAAAAAATTAACGTTTTTATACAGAATATAGCTGTAGATCAAGAACATCAAATCTTTAAATGTTTAATATTTGTTAAGAACTCTTCACGAAATAAAAATTTGCAGATCTGCATGGAACTAATTCAACGGAAAACGTCGTCGAAGTTACTTTTATGTCTCAATCAACCATCTATCTACAATGACCACAACTGGTCACCACTTGGATGGAAACTTGCGAGAACGTATTATAACAAATATGGTTTTAGCCTTTTATGATCTTTGAAATACTTTTTGAGAGTTCCAAAAGCACGCCGAGCAAAATAAAGAGGCATGAACATCAAAAGTATGCGCCTGGTCAATATTTTCCTTCTCGTTGACGGATATAAACGTCGAAAAAATTTCACGCCCTTACTGCTTTTTCGTTCGCCTGACAGATTCCCGTATATTTTAAGACAAGATAATTGGTAACATGGGATATATTTCTTTATCTTTGTACTTTATTGAAGGGTGTAATTTTTTTTCAATGATACTGGTGTCCGAAATAGTAATAATATTTTATAGCATTTCTTTTGTAACTTGTTTTATCTGTTTTTGCTATAATTATATATTTTATTTTTCAAACATGGGATTTCGTACTTTTCCTAAATGTATTTTAAAATGTATTTGATAATATTTTAGAATCTGTTAACCGATTTAGAATGCATTTAACCGATAGGTTTCAGGCAAGCGTTTCTTTGTGTTCTATCAACTGCCGTGGTCGTGGGTTCGAATCCCTCCTGCGAACATAGATATTGTGATGTCCGTAAAGGTTATAATGTGTTCTGCCCCTTGTGGTGCCCTTGGACAACGTCATGTGACGGCATACTTGTTCAAGTTCCGGTCTGTGTATGGCGAATGTTTAATTAATCAAGTGCCGGGCCATTAAAATATATATATATATATTTAATAATCTAAGATTTATGAAACAAACATAGTTTATTAATACAAAAAGTAAAACAATACAGGTGAGCACAGCGATAGACAGAAAACAAAAAATAAACACAGAACATGAAATTGTGTTACAATGCGGAATAGGGTCCAGCAAACCCATTCAGGTCGCTCAGATAAATTATAATACGGAGATATCGACAACAGGCGCAATGCAATAACAACAAAAATATGCTTAAAACAATTAGAATAATGAAAAATTACTTCAGCATCCGTATATGAATATACACTGGCTTCCAAAAGTTAAGCATGGACGGTAAAATTAACAAAAATGGAAAATTAAAGTTTTAATTAACTCAAAATTGTACATGAAGGTAGCAAATGTGTTTATGTATTAAAGAAAACAAAAATTATGTACAAAGATGAAAAATATATTTACTTTTCGTTGTATGATGACGTCACATTTGGGTCATTAAAAGAATGATGTTTAAAGGCAAACAAACCATATCTTAACATGGTATGTGACCACTCCGAACCTTCACACAAACTTTACAAATATTTTCCATGCTTTCAATGAGGTGGTCAATCATCGCAAATGCGTGCAATGGCCATCCCTCCAATAGAGTAATTTCCAACTCTCTGAGACGTGCAGAGAAAGCACGCCCGAAGGCATCCCACTATTTTTCAATAGGATTGATATCGGGGAAAACACCTGCCACTCCATACTAGAAATGCCCTCACTTTTCAAGTATTCGTCAAGGATTTTAGTTCGATGAGGTCGGGCATTATTGTCCATAAAGAGGAAATCAGGAGCAACTGCTGCAGCGTAGAGTCTCTCAATGGGGTCTATTATTTCATCCCGATACCGCGCAGCAAAGCAAACACCAGCAAACACCAGCAAACACCACAATGCTGCCACCTATGAATGGATGATGTTAGATGATGTTCTTGGCCTGACTGCGTGTGCCTCGTTCTCTACAGACCCTTACACGCGTATCATCTGCCGTGAATAGGACGTTGCACCAGTCTGAGATAGACAACTGCCGTAAAAATGACTTTATCAAAATTAAATTTTAGTATGTTGTTCAGACGGTTTGTGGGACATATGGGAATATAAATAAATAATATCACCCAATTAGTTTTGAATTGAACCCGGATTGAGAAAATGAAATACATTGAACACTATGACCTAATTCTTCAAGCATTTTAAAAGCGAATTTAAAATTCACAAATTGCTTCGAAAGTTTTAGGAAATATTCAATTTTTCCCATAAAAAACATGAAAAATATTTCAACAAAATATATTCGGTAGCGTTTTAAATAAAAAATAAAATAATAATTACACCCATAATATATGAAGGGATCATGTTGTTGTTGTTGAGACCCAGACCGTCCGACCTACCAGAAAGGTGTAAGGTAACTGTTTGGACGGCCGGGAAGTGCCACCCAATTTAGACCGGAACCCAGTGGGGGAGGCATCCACAGGGACCGTACCCTCCTTCCCCTACCACCAACCTCTCGGAAGGACTTACGGACCCACATGTTTAACGTGATCGTACTCCGTATGAACACGGCGGCAGTTGTGGCAGCGTGCAAATCTAGCGCGCAAACCACCGGGATACCGCACCCGAGATGTGCCAACAGCACGCGGAGTTCCCAGGTGGTCACCCACTAAGTACTAACCGCGCCCGATGCTGCTTGACTTCGGTGATCTAACGAGAACCGGTGTTTTCAGCACGGTACAGCCGTTGGCATGAAGGGATCATGTGACCCACTTCATAATAAAATACGACATCCATCATAT
Source organism: Amaurobius ferox (assembly GCA_951213105.1). Taxonomy (NCBI): domain Eukaryota; kingdom Metazoa; phylum Arthropoda; class Arachnida; order Araneae; family Amaurobiidae; genus Amaurobius; species Amaurobius ferox. Next base: position 78,497,429 of record OX578153.1, read on the forward strand.
GTCAAATTCGTGATTTTTAAAGTTCTTTTTAATTTATATATAGTGTTGTATCCGTCCTAAAGCCCCTTATTTTTGCTTAAATTCTGTGTATCTATATTCTGAAACAACGCAATTACAATGTATTTGTGTGTAAATGATCATCAGACTTTGATTATTTCTACAACTAAGCTTAATTTTCACTTACGGAGAATATAAAAACACATCAAGCTGTAGGATGAGTTGTATAAGAATTGCTGAATTTGTTTAACGCAGAATTGGTTAATTCTAGAGTCTGCAATATAGCTGATATGAATGAAACATTAATTGATTTTACACAGAGAAGCAGACGATTTTATAGCAGACTTTTCCGATGAAGTTTTAAACATAGAGTAAAATTACTTTTACATCCATAATTTTAAGTTATGTAGTATTGTGATGAGTGGAAGGAATGGAATAAAAGTGTATGAATTAAATATTTACTGCTTTTACATAGAGAGCCAGGCAATTTATATTTCAATGACGTCATTTGAATAAAGTTCATTTTCCCCGATAAAGTCTTAAGTTTTCAAATATAATAAATTATTACAGAATTGTGATAATTTTAAAAATATTACATCTGAATATGTCGCATTTTAGAGATGTTTAAATAAAATTGCATTGCAGTTGGAAAGTGTTTCATTATCAATGCTTAATGCACGATTGATCTTTCTTTTTTTTCTAAATTTTAATCTTAAATCTATACTGATTTTTTTACAAGTATAACTTGTTTCATGAAAAATAAAGGACCCTAATTATAAACCAGAAGCGAAAACCGCATTTCAACATATGCTCCAAGCCGAGATTTTTTCCTTGTTATTGACAGATATAAACTGCATGAATTATTCCATCATTTCCTGCATTCTTGCTCGCCTTATTCCCAGAATCTCTTACGACAAGTTAATTGATTTATTGACAAAAGAACTAATTATGATAATCAATTGGTCGATATCAGTTTTTCTTTATTGTTATTTATTGGAAGTTAATTGAAGTACATTTATGTTTCCTATGTTTAATACTGAACAAATAAGGAGTTATGGAAATATGAAGTTATACAAACTGGTTTCCTTTATAAAATATGTTGGTGTATGTGTGTGGGACTGTGCGTGTGCAATTTGCATCAGTAAATCTAAGCGTCATGCGGCCATAAAATGTGATGCACAGGTACTTGAGGACCAAACATATGTACCTTGGAAATATTTTCAGTCTTATTCGCTTTGTTATCAAAATTAATATGAAAATAAAGCACTTAATTAATATATTTCAACAATTTTAATCTTTTATTTCAGATCTCGATTTTTGCGGAAGATTTCATAAAAGAGTGCCAGTTATAATTCTTTAAATCACGTCAAAATCTAATTAACATCAGGATAACCATCAAGGGACTTAAATAATAAAATTTAAGATATTTCATTAATATATTTTTTTTATTTACGGTGAAAAATGTTTTCAGTTCGTATAAATTCAAAACTTAAATATCACAAGAACACATATTAGAGTAATGGTATTGCTCATATTATTTTCATCGTCACAAAAACTGAAAATTTAACCATAAAGAAATATAAAAGGGTGAATTTTTCTGAATCATTACCAAAATTTAATTACCACCGGGTAAGACATATTTGACTTATCTACCAAATTTTGTGAAATTTGAACAACTACTCTTTCAGCTAAAGTGGATACATACGGTATTTGCATGTCAATTTGCAAAAAGAAAAGCAGGTTTCATTTTTTCGAATTGTACTAAAATCTAATGAGAAACAGGGCCACCCACAAATGACTTGTATTCTAAATGTTTTGAAATTTGGTTGGTTAGTTTTTTAGTTGGAGTGGATTCATACATTACAGATCCGTTCCAAAACATATAAATCCCTCGAAAACTCGAATTGCGATTATACACATGATTCCTATACTTTCCTAATACGTCCCCCATATATTGCAGGGAGAGTAGAAAATACCCATGTTAAACCTTTTCCCACTCATTGATAAATGTAAACAGTGTAAGGATTTCACACGCTCCAGTCATTTTTACTCGCATACTCGATTCTCTGGAACTTCCTTTGACACGATAATTGGCCTGCGGCAGTATTTCTTTATGATACTGTATTTATTGTAGAAATTGTGGTAATGCTTATTGTTCCAACCCTTGTTATCAGTCAAAGATAGAGTTATAATTGCATATGGTTTAACTTTTATTATTTCATGTATATGTACGATAGCAAGATGTGCCTATTTTTTTGCATTGCATGTATCTTTGTATAATTTGAAAATGATTTTTATGTTTTTAAAAGAAAAGCAATCATTTTTTCATTTACGCTATTGCTGTAAAATATGTACAAAAACAAAATCGAAGTGTTTAAAACCAGAGTATTTAAAATGTTCACTAGAAATCTAAAATACACGATTTAAGATATTGGCCATTCAGTGGGTGGTTGAGGTCAACTTTTAGCTACTTCATTTTCCCATTTCACATTCAATGACCCGCACAAGCAAGTGGAAAATGCAGAGATTGATTGCCATTTAAATCATGACATGGATCAAATGCAATATTAGAAAATGTTTTCACGATAGTAACCGAATTTTCATATTGCTGAATAGGTAATAGACATCAATGAAAATAGTTGCAATTAAGATTTATAATAATATATAAATAGGAAAATAACAATCTTTGTTTTTGCTTGACTGTTTGCACAAAAAAAGAACGTAACTTAAAGTTACATTTAGAAAACCTATTTAATTAATCTTAGAACATGATCGTGAATCGAAATTCGTGAAAACATGGCCGTAATATCATATAGTCGTGAAACACATTGCATTGTGCCGCTTTTAACCCACCATAATATATTTAGTGCGAGTTTCTGTAAAAGAATATTTATTAACATAATGCTACTCAATTAATTGCAGTATTTTTGAACTTTAAAAATAACATTATGTATTAGGAACATTTTGTTAATTATTAAATTGATTACAGCAATTATCATATTATTTGCGGAGAAGATTGGACATGTGAGACCAGGTAAATTATATATATCAAAGTGGTCTATGATCAGCTACAAAAATTGATACGCACATACCTCCAATTTCATCTTTCGCCATTGACACACATCTCGCTGGTTGGTTCTGTTCCACATCTCTCTGAATCTTTGCCGTTGAAGATTTTACTCAAGAGCTTTGCCCTCAAGATGCTAGTACTTTGTTTGATACTCTTACATCAGTGTATATCGTACTGGTACTAACTCGAAGTGTTGTACTCCTACTCGTGCTGAAGTCGATCTCTGAACACAAGTGAATCTGACCTCATTATAAATGCACCGCTGGTTGGAACTCTAGTTGGTCTCTCGCTGAAATTGATCTCTCGAACTTTCTATATGCTGTCTCATCTTTTTGACTGAGGTTTGATTCGCCTCTTCGGCTGCCATTGGTCGACCTCAGGGCAATCCGACAAGACACCTTCCATATTGCTTAATATTTTTAACCAATCTCGTGACTTCACTTTAGCCTCCTCTATTTATGGCCTATTTGAGCTCTCGGTGTAGGGATGCTGTAAAACTGGCGTCATTCAGACTAATGCCATTGTATGACTTTACAGACCTAATAAATAATGAACATAAAACTGTCTTACATATTCCTGGCCTCACATTGATATTTCGTACTATATGCACGATGCTGATTTACTTTAAAATTAACTGAAGTGTGGGTTAACTCGAATCATTCGTACCAAAATTCGTTTTTTAGTATCAATTTTTTTTTCAAATTTTACATGAAAAGACGGTATGATGGATCTAAATGATTACAATTATAGCGTGTTACCCTTCACTTTAAAATACTTTGCTACAGTGGTAGTAATATATCATTACAGGTTCTAAAAGCAGCAATAACACCAGCCTCAGGCACGAAAACGTCAGTTTTTATTATGGGGCGGACAGTTATTTATGGCCAAGAAATATAATGATGACCTCATGGCATGTAAGTTGTGTGGACTCAAGTAAGACCACGAGGCTATAAGAGATTCTCCAATGAAGCCCAGCCTAAGCTCGACCCAGATGACTGAATTCAATGGGCAAGCAAATCACGGAAATCCAATGGAAGTAAGGGGAACTCACAGAATGCCACCGTACAACAGGATTGAAAAAAATATTCTTCTTCTTTGCTTTTGTGCTTGAAGTTGACGTGACGATGTGATGTCACACTTCATCTTCGACTTCTCCCTGTTGGCTGTTGATGCAAGTGTTCTTAAAAATGTGTCGGGTGCGATAAAATTCAGTTGCATTGAAAATGTCAAGTCAGTTCAAAAGTATAGTACATTTTGAATAATATGAATGCACTCAGTCAATTTGCTTTGTTGAAGTACTCTTAAAGAAGTGCAGCGCACTTGTTAAATGATTTAGACAAGCTTACTTATTAATCACTTGTGAGGTGTTCAATAGAACAAGATAAAATTTTTATATATATTTGAGGAAATTAGAAAGTCTGAATATAAGCAAGTAAAAATGAGCCCACAGTTTCATATACTAGGCTTAAGAAAAATAATATGTAATAATAATAATTTAAACTAATGGTTTGTAAAATATAACTAATGGTGTACTTAATCAATGCTAGAATTTAGCAGGACTAATAATATCCACTAACATTTGTAATCCAAAACATTCATTAGTATTTGTGGCCGCTATCATGTACACAAGAAATCAGCCACATACGTACAGGTGGACATCGCTCCAAAAATAGCCAAAACGTATTCAGGAGGTCTTAAAACATACATTGGCATCAAAATCTCAAATTTGAAAGTTTTCGTGAAAATAATACTATGATAATTTTATTGCTCGCAAGATAATTCATTTTGGCAAATTAAATAATTATGATTTCTATAGCAGTGGTTGCCAATCAGACCTCTGCGCAACACTACGGCTCCTTGATTCCATTCCACGTTATGATTTGAAAATTTTCAAGAGCAAAATGTAATAAATAAAATAATTGATGTTTGACAAATATCTATAAATCAAAGCATCTTGCAATGTATTTAATAAATGGTTAAATTTTGTGTGCAATAGTTATGCACTCGCGGACAATGAAAGTTGCGCACAGTGAAGGAAGTATAGGGTGGACCTGAAATTTTATTGATGGAAGCATAAAGATGAATGATATGCATGATCACAAAAACAGAGCATCAGAACATGAAGAGAGGGGGTTGTGGTACACATTCCGGTAATCCTGAATAGCACGTCGCACCGCCTCATGCTGCGATACCAGTAGCAATACGGCCTGCTATGGTGTCAAACAGACGCCTGATTTTGTCCTGCGGCAGACGAGTCTAGACCTGTTGTACATTAAGTTCCAAATTCCGAAGATTGCGGTAAGGCGGCAACTGGTGCTTCAACTGGTCCCACACATGCTCGATAGGGTATAGGTCTGGGAAGCGGGCAGTCCATGGAAGTGTTTGGACACGATTTACGCAGGACTGGATAACCCGAGTCGTGTGCGGCCGGGAATTATCCAGCTGGAATTGCGCACCTGGAATCCCAGCAACGAATGGACGAACATGGGACATTATAATCTCATTCACGTATCGCTAGCCCGTCAATGTTCCAGGTACCACTACTAGAGCGGGTACTCTGTCGTAAGCTATGACTCCCCAGCCCAGGAAGCTTGCAGTAGGGCTGGTGTGGCGCTCGATAACGAGGTTGGGATTATGGCATTGTGCAGAAGACCTCCACACCCGGACACACAGATCACCGGTCCCCAAAACGAAGCGGCATTTATCGCTAAACACCACACATCGCCAATATTTGACGTTCCACGTTGCTCTGGCCCGGCACCTTTGCACCGATGTTCCCGTCTTAACGGTAGCACACGTAAGGGACGCTGGGATGGCATATTACCTTCCTTCAGATATGGTTCTAGATATAGTTCGTTGGCATACAGGAACCACTACGTAGGCCTGTATCTCGGATCTGGTCGCCATGGGCTCTATACGTGACTTCCACACGATCATTCGATCCTCTCTACTCGTGGTATGCCTGGTCCGTCCAGAGCCGGCCCTCCGTGTCCGTGTAGCGTCTCGGAACCAGTGCTCCCTACACCGTCGGACGGTATAGTCCGAAAGACCCACGTGGCGGGTTATCCGGCGCGCTGACCCCCTTGTGATTTTCAGCCCCATGATCAGGCCTCTTTCGAAGTCCGTCAATTGCGGATATCGGTATTTCTAGGATCTACCCACCATTTTTTTTCACTCCGTACTCATGCTTGCGTCGGCTGAAGCTTCTCGCATTAATGAGGCGTCGATTACAAGCCGGTTTATAAGGCCGCTGGCTCATGCTTGCAGCGTCTCTCACGGGTATACGGTTATGAGCAATCACATCAGACTGGGACCATTTGCATACCAGCCTGCCCTCTAGCTATTTACATCATTTCGCGGTTGCACCATGTTTTCTAATTGGTCCGCAACTTTCATTGTCCGTGAGTGTAATTTATATAGCGGGAGTTTCACTTAGGAAGATAAATTTGTTGCGGACGACAAATTTTCTTGTGGCAAAACAGTAGGCAATGATGAACATCAGCAAATATCCTCGCCAACTGCCCTTAGGTTTGCAGGTAAAAAATTATGAAAACAGCCATAAAAAAAACAGAAAAATGTAAAACAAGTTAAGTTCCAATATTTATTATTAATGACACCACATGCTAAGGTGAATGTATCGTAAAACATTAAAATGCTACGTGTTTTTTGTTATCTACTTTATGAAAAACAGTAACATTGACACGGAATCTTTAAAAATACATGCACAATGCTTTTATGTAACTAGTAATCCAGATCCAAATCAAAACTGCTTATACATTTATAACTAATTAGTAGCTTGACATAGACGTGAAACACTCAGTCAATATTTCATTAAAAAGTATGAGTTTATTGTTATTTTTGAACTGTGCTACTTTCACGGCTACTTTGTAATTCAGCCACGACAGCCACAATGAACACTTCCAATAAAAGTTCTATTATAGTAAAGAAATATGGTCAATGACCAATTATCTTGTCATAAGAAATTCCAGTGAATAAGACAGCCAAGCAAAAATGCAGGAAAGGCGTGAAATTCTTTTAGACGTTTCGATCCGTCAAGGGGAGAAAAAGGTTGACCAGGCACATTTATTTAACGCCCACAGTTTCTTACTTCCGAACTTAATTTAAGAACCTCCAGTTCTATCAAGAAATAAATAGTTATAAGAATAATTATAGGTAAAAATAAGTAAAATATTTTATATGGAACTTGCGAAATAGCTTGCTTTTCTAATTTAACCATTGGTCTTTATACTGCTTTTAAAGAATTTTTTTATGTTAAATGTTTAGTTTCTTAAAAATGCAACAGAAATAACACAATATAATGAAACAATAATGAATAATAATGAAATAATAATGAAATAACGACTGAAATAATAATGAATAATAATGAAATAATAATGAAATAACGACTGAAATAATAATGCAACTGAAATAACTAGAGAATGGATGTACCTAGTGTAATGGGTCTTATTTTTTTTAGTCAAAATTTACATATAAAACAAGCATTTAATTGATAATTTGAAAGTACATAGCCTTTTATTTTAGATATTGACGATATTTGTGGGTCATTGCGTAAAAGAAGGCATGTTCTTTTTTTCCGAAACTTACCAAAAATCAAATCAGCACTAGGATAACCCACAAGTCATGAATAAGGATATATATATATATATATATATATATTGTTTTTTCTAATTTATCCATTGGTCTTAATACTGCTTTTAAATATTTTTTTTTATGTTAAATGTTTAGTTTCTTAAAAATGCAACAGAAATTACACGACTGAATAACAATGAAATAATAATGAAATAACGTCTGAAATAACAATGCAACTGAAATAACTCGAGAATGTCTATACCTAGTGTAATGGGTCTTATTTTTTTTCGTCAAAATTTATATATAAAACAAGCATTTAATTGATAATTTGAAAGTACATAGCCTTTTATTTTAGATATTAACGATATTTGAGGGTCATTGCGTAAAAGAAGGCATGCTCTTTTTTTTTCCGAATCTTACCAAAATCAAATCAGCACCAGGATAACCCACAAGTCATTTATCTACTACATTTTGGGAAATTTGGTCAATTATTCTTCCAGCTAGAGTGAATAATTATGCTTTTAACTGACCATTTCACATAAAAAGCCAGGTTATTTTTCCGAATCATATCAAACTGTAATCAGAATCTGGGTTCGTCACAAGTGTCTTATTTACCAAATTTTGTAAAATTCGGTCCATTAGTGTTTTAGCTTGGATAGATGCATTGCATAGACAGCCCCCCACACGCACACACATACATAAGTACGCACTCAGACGTCATCCTAAAAATTGTTTTTCCAGATTCTGAAATGCTCGAAACGTGCAGATTCGTCCCAAACTCGAGTTGCGATTTTCGACACAATTCAATACTTTCCTTTATACATTACCATGTATTGTAGGGAGAGTAATAGTTAGATGTTTTCTACATTCAATAAGCGAACAATATAAACAAATACATTCTGAAACTCATGCTGCCAGGTTTATCGTTATCAGCTGCATTTTACAACTTCAAATCCCAGTTGTTGTTGCTGAAACCCAGACCTTCCGACCTACCACAAATTCGAGTTGAGGTTTCTCCCAAGTTTTTGCATTTTTCTCTCAAGTTTTTGCTCCCTCAATTTGAAATGCAACTTCAAGTTTTTGCAGAAGATGCTGGATGGAATATATTTATAAAATGAATAACTGTGGGAAAATACTTTATTATGGACGAGCAAAATGAGATTCGTTCTTCATTCAAAACGAAGCGAAATCAACATTTATCTGATATGTGTTATCCTTTTTGCGAAAACTATTATAGGTTGAAAAAAGAAATTTTGCTTACATACGTGAAATTGCACGCAGATATTTGGAATCACGATTTGATTATTAAAACAAAATGTAATATTATGAAGCATAATACAATGCTTAACACGATGTGCAAACAGTGTGTACTTCATTCTCACCGTGGTAAACCATAAATAAAGAAGAGGGGGGCAGGGTAAAAACTCAACGTAAGTCAAAGTATACTGTGTAGATTTTAATTGCTACCACGATGCTTCCTTACATATACGAAAGGATAGTTCGGCTCCAAGGAATGAATAACATGAGAAAGAGGCCATAAAATTCAACAAGGAGATGTCAAAATAAATGTCAGAAGTGAAATGACAAATCTCGTGAAAAGTATCGCCCTGTCAAATATTAAGTCATTACGGGATACAGACGAGATCTTCTTGTAGTTGGGAACCTGAAGGACATTGGAGATAATACCCACATATACAAAATGAATGTCATTTCAAGAACTAGTAGTTCGGGAGTTAGTTATACCCGATTCTCGAGCAAGTGCTATAACGAATTAAAGGGAGCTAAAGCTTCGCGCCCCATTTGTTCCGTCCTTAACAAAAAAAGCAAGGATCAGAATGCAAAAAATTAACTCAGATTCAATTTAGGATGTTTCTAGATAAGGTACTTCACCTGGTCACTCTGACCTTCAACGACTTCTGCTCTCGCAGCAAGCGGACCTTGGATAGAATTTCTTACCCACAGCAAAAGAATCTGCCAGCAGCCATATTCCCGTAACGAGCTTCCCTTCGATACACGCCAAGTCTCGCAGTGATTGGACTTGCTGGCGTAATGTGCTATTGCAGTTATCGGACCCTTTAATTTAGCCAGCTCACGCATGGATTGGTCCCCTTCGATTTAACCTGCTCTCGCAGCGATTGGACTCTCCGTCAAAGACTAGTCTCGCAGCGATCGGATTTACTAACATAGCCTGTTTTCGCAGCGATTCGACCCATAACTTAGCCTGGTCACACATAATTGTTCCCCTTCGACTAGGACTGCTCTCGCAGCGATTGGACTCTTCGTTATAGCCTAGTCTCGCAGCGATCGGGCTCTTTGACGGAGCATGCGGTCTCAGCGATTGAACTTTTCGTCGTAATCTGAAATTTCTGGACTATATCCACAGGATATTTTGAGTTCAAGTTGTGCTTCCTCCAAAATCGTCTCTAGATGATAATGAATCACATAATTAAGTAAGAAAGGACTAGTAGAAATTCCAAAGATGACACAACAGTGTCTAAAGTATTTCAGCTCATTGTTTTCGTTATACCAAAGAAATCTTAATCTTTGTCGTTTATTTGTAGGCGATTTTGTAAAAATGCTTTACGGATGTCCGCCGTAACTCCAAACTTGTTCATCCGAAAACGTTTTAAAATATTAGTAACTAACTCGACAAGGTTTATTCCTTTCTCCAAACAGTCATTCAAGCTTGGAGAAGTTCTCAGCTTCGCTGAAGCATCAAACACAGGTCTGATTCTGATTGTACTACTTTCTTTCACGACATATCTGTGTGGTAAATAATGAGACGGCAATTGAATCTCATGCTTAGGAACTTCTTCAATTATTCCTTCTCTTGCCCATTCTTCAAATATTTGATTATAATCGTCATACAAATTTTCTTCTTTTAAATTTCGTGCAGTACCGTCCAGTCTCTTTAAAGCCAAGTTAAAATTATCAAGGCAATGGAGAGTGATCGGCAAGCCAAGGTAGATGTATCACAAAACGATTGTCTTTGTCGACCTGAACTGTATTAATAAAATGCTTTCTGGCGGATTCCTGAAGGTCTTCTTTAGCGTTCTTCTCAGATGGATAGGTAATGCTGAGAGTGTCAAGAATCCACAATTCTGTTATTGTTCTAGTAGTAGAAAGCATAGAATTTGCTGAGATTTCATTTTTCTCTGAAGAAATCTGGGGTACACGTCCCATAATGGTCCACTCTAAACGCGTTTCCATTGCTGTTAAACTACAAGGTAAGGATTTGTAACCACCCGCAATGATTTTTCCAGCTACATCGTCTCCTATTAAAATTTCAATAGGACCTTTATAATCATCATTCACATGAATACTATAGTCAGTAAACTCTTTTAAATGAATCGCAGGTATTGTTGTTGGAACGTTTTCACAGATAACAGTTGCACGCACTGGAGTTGCATGCGCTGGAGTTGCACTCGGTAATCCCGGGTTCGATTCCAGCCACTGCCAAAACTACCGCCGTGTTCATGCGGAGTACGATCACGTTAAACATGTGGGTCCGAAAGTCCTTCCGAGAGGTTGGTGGTAGGGGAAGGAGGGTACGGTCTCTGTGGATGCCTCCCCCACTGGGTTCCGGTCTAAATTGGGTGGCACTTCCCGACTGTCCAAACAGTTACCTTACACCTTTCTGGTAGGTCGGACGGTCTGGGTTTCAACAACAACAACAGATAACAGGTTGACTCAATACTTTGAAATGACAGTTATAAAACTGATCACAACTTGTGAAATATAAGGTAAACACATCATGCTTACATACTCCTGTATTTTCTCCACCGAACAGAAAATGTTGAAGATATTCCCCGCTTCCCCCTTTATATTTCATCTCTTTACCAGTATTTTTAAAATGTAAGAGCGCTGCGAAGCAGAGTCTATGATGACTCTTGTCTTCCGTTTTCTCCCATCGCCTCTGATTAAAACCGTTAACGTTAGTATCATAACACTAGGGCTTTTTGACACATTCGCAAGTGCTTGATCTTCATTCGAAACATTATCTAACTCTGCAGTTTATTTTCCGGTAGGTGAGAATGCTTGCTGCTTTATGTTACGACAGAGTGAAATATGATGTATTTTTCCACAACCCAAACAAGTTACCTTTGAATAACATTTACGAACTTGATGACCTGGTTTTAAGCGCAGAAAACAGTACCCTGATTTCTCTATGAGATTCTCTCTATCTTTCATCGACATTTTCCGTACCTTCAAACAGTCAGTGGAGTTATGTAAATTGGGGCAAAATATGCACTGCCTCTGTTCCTTCGAAGAGGTCAAAAGATTAGCCGCACTAGCTATTTGACGAGTGCCCCCATATGTTTTTTTATTATTTCCCGCCTTCTTCTCCTTGAACGATTTAAAATTATGCTCGGTTTCATCTCCAAAGTTTTGTGAAGCTAAAATTATACGTTCCTCTGCCTGTACTTCATCTTGAAGAAGATCAAGAATTGAATCGAGATCAGTCTTTGTAGTAATTTTAGTTGCACTTTAATCTTCCTCATCATGTGATCTTTCACTTGTAGATCTATATCGTTCCCACGCTAGAAGCGTTTCCTCAGGAAGAACAGACTCAACAAGTGGGGAAAGCATCGACGCATATTTATCCCTTGTTACTCCTAATATCTCAAGCATCCGGAGCTTTGTTTCTAATAAATCATAAAGATTTCTCAAAGATTTTCTCTGCATATTCTGTTTTTGAAGAACTATTGATAGAAGATCCCTAACATACACCTGTATAAGTAATTTTTCTGCCATAACGTAATTTTAATTGTTCTATAGCTTTCTCATAACTGTTTCCCCCGGGTGGAAAACTGTTAATTAATTCTTCGGCAACACTTCCCTTCTCCATACATTGGGATAGGTATGCAAACTTATCATGCGGATCTATATTATGGTCTTTAACGACTTTCTCAAATTGACCCCAAAATCTAACTCAGTTTTTTAAATCCCCATGAAATGTCGATAACTGTATTTTAGGGTAACGTAATAATGTATTTTGTTGAGAAACACTGCAATTCGAAAAAACGTCTTCACTTTCTGAAAGTGAAAGTTGTTTCAACTTAAACTGTAACAACCGCCAACGGTCTATATAACTTTCAGATTCATGGATCTCTTCCTCTATTAAAAGAAATTGTTCTCTACTAAAAGAAACTGTTTAACATTTTCTTCCGAATTAGCGTAACTTTTTCCTCAATAATTTTTAGCTTAATTATTCTATCAGGAATTTGTAAGTTTGCTTCTTCAGCATCAAACTCTTTACATGCTTTACTAAACAGTCTCCTCTGCTGAGTTCTATTTTTCTTTGCTGCTTCCATATCAATTCAGAACGTAGGATAAACAAAACAAAACTCACTCAATAATCAGCAATCGAGCTCTGTCACGGACGCCAGATGTTCCGTTTTAATTTCGGAACCAGAAGTATTCAGATTTTATGATTGGTGTAATCAATCATTCAAGGAAGACACCTTGGAACACAATTGTACAACTGCTTATTTACAGTTCTAATACATACATTCTTTACTTTAAATCACAAAAAATAACACTAAAAAGCATTTATGACGTAAATAATACTTCTTAATATTCTCCAAAATTCGAAAAGTAACTCAAAAGCCATTTATTGCGTACATACAGAAAAACTAGACTGTTGCCATTTTTTTGCAACTTAACTTACCAAATATATCAAAACAAAGATAATAATCAGGTAGAGTATCAATCTGACAGCCTGCTCTCGCAGCGATCGGATTTTTTGACGTAGCCTACTCGCTAAGCATTCGAACCTCCCTCACAGCAATGATCGTCACATGCGTGATAGTGACGTTGTAGTCACGTGAGACACGGGTCACAATGTGACATCATATTTGTGACTTCTATGCGACCTTACGTATAAGTAACTTTGTAACTTCATTGTGACTATATTCTGTGACGTTTCCACTATTTAATTAACACGTAACAATGTAACGACATTGCAATGGTAATTACAATGTGACATCACAAACAAGTTTATATGTGACGTCACAAACGACCTTGAAAATGACCAAAATGACTTCGCTGTGACCTCAATATGACATTGCCGAGACGTACTGCGACGTCCTGTGACGTCCCAAAGTCACAGTGTGACGCAAATCTTACGTCACTGTGAAAAAAAATGCTGTTAGGGCTTTTGGGCAGACCCTGCTCTCTTAGCGGGAGGACCCCAGGTGAACTCCCAATCCTCAATGGATGGACACTCCGGGACAACAAAGTCTACATATCCCTGTTCCCCGTCGTCGTCCAGAAATTGTACTATATAAGGACGTTGGAGGTAAATTCGTTGAACGGCGCACTCTTGTCATGTCTGTATATCGAAGGTATGGTGTTGAATAATTATTATATAGTAATGTAAATTAAAAGTCAGCTTTTTAATTCTCTCAATCGGTAATCAAAATTCACAAGTCCGAGTTAGGCAGTTTAAGTAATCATAATTCAGATAATATAAGTAGTGGATAATTCAGTACACCCAGAAATCAGGTGAGGTAGATGTTTAATTATGTAATGTTTTATATAATTGGCTTTACGTAATATATGTGTTACTTTAATAACAAGTATAGTGGCCACAAAATCATCTGATTTTCTTAATTAAACCAACGCTATATACTTAATTTTACAGCTGTCACTACTACAATATCAGAGAAACTGGGGCACTACGGTAAGTGATAGTTGTATACATATGTGAAATTTTGCCGCGGCACATGCAACAGGGTGAAAAGTCCGTATTTAAACTGCGCATGCTCACTACACGTCCTACAAGTAGAGTGTAAAAATAAAATATAGGTTTTATTGCATGTATGATATGAATAACCATTGCTGTACAAAAATCAAATAAAATTATCTGATGTGGGCAGCATATGACTTTTCCTGCAGACTCAAATTTATTTGCGCACTTAATTTCTTTAACAATTCATTAAATTGAGTTTTATTGCACATAATACCGCTGAAATTGCTCATTTTATTCAATTTTTGTTTTTATTTGGTCACTAGACATTTTTTCAAAGGCAGCCTAACAAAAATGTAAAAAAAAAACCCTTAAATAATCGAGAACGGTTAGACGTAAAGTGATGGGATTAGTCTTATTCTTTCTGCGTTAAAAACTATGTATAGAATAAGCATTTAATTAATACATTGTAGTATGTGTAGTCCTATATTTTAGATTTTGGAGGATTTTGCGGAAATAAAGGCAGGTTCTAATTAAAAAGGCAAGTTCTTCTTTTCATAATCGAGCCAAAATCTAATCAGCACTAGGGTATCCCACAAAGGACTTATATGCCAAATTTTGTGAAATTTTGTGAATTAGTTTTTTAGCTAGAGTGGGTACCTGATATGTCTGCGGTCCATTTCGCAAAAAAAGGCGGGTTTTTCTATCCCTAATCATACCAAAATCTAATCAGCACCATGGCCGCCACACACATTACCTATTAAGTTTTAAGAAATTGGGTCCATTAGTTTTTCAGTTAGAGCAGATAAATACATTGCACTGACAGACACACACACACAGAAACACATACACGCACACACACATATAGAGACACACACAAACACACTCACAATCACGCACACACACACATACACACACATAGAGACACACAAACACACACACAATCATGCACACACACACAAACACATATATACACACACACACACACGTCATGCTGTAAATATATTTTTCGTATTATTGAGATCCCAAAACATGTAGATCCGAAAACTCTAACTGCGATTTTCGACACGATTCCAATACTTTTCCTGTACATTACCATGTGTTGCAGGGAAAGTAAAAAAAAAAATAATATTTAGCTTCTCCAGCATATTTTTAAGCGGTTGCTAGATGAAGGTGATGAAATAAAATACATGTCATGGAGTTATCCTTTACCTCCAAGATACATACAGTAATAAAAATAAAATCTGTGGAAATCCGATTTTGCGATTTAAGTGTGTTACTTTGATTTCATTGTTTACCTGTATTCCAATATGTTTAACTTAAAATCGACATTCTAAAACCTTTTACGTTCTTTTGTATTAGTATTCTCAAATATTAAAATTATTATTTTTTTATACTTCTAATTTCATAATTGTTGTTAAACTTAAGTTTTAATTTGAAATCTTTCAGAGCTCAAATACTTCATACGCGAAAATCCATTTAGAGCCCGTCTTTTTCTGAGTTACAAGCCACGTTTACATGCAAGGCCGTATTTTCCGGCCATGAAACATTGGGGTGAAAAAGGGGGTATTTTCCGGGATCCATTCTAGACCCGTTCACATGTGCAACCCCCATTACTCCCGCTTAAAAGGCTAGGACCAATTTTTCTTAAATGCTTTTGACATTCATTTTTGGTAAACAATATATCTTTTTCTTTTCTTTTTTTAATTGCTTTTTTAAAAAGCGTATTATTTTTAATTCCTTATCCCATGTTATTATTTTATCTATTTAATATGACAAATGTGCGGAAATGAGAAACAAAATAATCTTATATATAAATTAAATCGAAATAATGTATATAAATTAAACTTGGATCTTTATAAATTAAACATCAAATTAAAAATAATATGCCAAAATTAAATATATTTTTAAAACTATAAATATATGCTTATTGTAATATATATATATATATATATATATATATATATATATATATATAAATGTTTTATTCCATGAAACTGTTTAAAGAATTCATTCTTAAAAGTCAAAAAAGAAAGTTTTTCTCATTTAATTTTCGTTTTTAAGCTAAATTATGACGTATAAACTTGAATTAATGGAAAAAGTGTAACACCATTTTAAAAAACTTTATTCAAGACAAATCGATATAAGAAGTTGGCATAGAGAAAAAAATATGCATATTTATACCGAATACATTTTAATTATTACAAAATCGGTATAACTCATCTTTTATTAAAAACACATAAGACCTTACAGCATGGCCCAGATACAAAAAATCTCATATACCACTAATACCGCAATTAAAAATAATGTTTTTAATATAGCAGTATAAAAAATACTTATGATGGACATGTTTCATTGATATGTAAAATAGGTGGTCCTCTAAGTAATCCAAAAATAAAATTAATAAAATAAAATCGTCTTCATATGTAGTTAGTATCTAAAATATATAAAAATAATTTATATTTCTGATACTAGCAATCATGGAGTATTCTTTTTTTTTTTTTAAGGGGGGGGGAGAGCATTTTGTAAGCTAATTTACACAGTTCAGTTTATTGCAAAATGTATGTATGTAAAGTTATTTTGAATGCCTGAAACATTTTACTTTGTTATTGATATACATAATTATAAAACGCAATTCTCTACTAATCATAATATTGGCATCATAATCACATCATCTCAAGTTATGGAACATTTCACATTGATATGTAAAAGCTTAGAATACAAAACTAAAATAATCAAACTTGAAATATAATGTACAAATAATTTATTTACAATAATTAACAACATATATTCATTTAAATATAAACACATTATACTCCTTTTTAACAATATAAAATAAATGAGTATTAAGATAGATTTATCTAATATACATTCTCCTTATATAAAACAAAGAAAATATTTGTATCATTTGTTAAAAACTGCTTAGATAAATCCAGAAAATTTGCCCAAGAAACAGAACATTATATTTTAAAGTTGCTGCTTCAAAGGAAAATCAGCTGGCTTACGACTTTTAACTAACACTTAATTGTATACGTTTTGTAATTAAGAAACAAACATTTCTATAAAAATTATCCTGAATTCGAGGAACAAATATTTCTAATTCATGAATAACAGTTAGTTCAAATAAACAAAATGTACATACCCGCATCAGTCTTTTTCAGTAGGATTCTCCGTTCATTAAATTCTGATGTATAATAAGGATCAATCCGTTTAATTCGTAAATAAGTCCGTGTAATGAATGCAAAATAATCTGTATAACGAGCTATAAATTCATCGTCATTGTACAATCTTCAGATAGAATTTGTAAACAAGGTCCACGAGGTATTCCAGTATCCGCCATGTTTTTCAAGAAATCGCAGTTGCGCGAATGGAATTGTGGGTAAAAATCCCCAATCTACCCCCTTCGTTCCCTCAAATAAGAAGGAAGGAAATCATACCTCCTTTCAACCCTCTTTCGAACCGGTATTTTCCCCGCTTGGACATGTGAACGGTGACACAGTCGAAATGCGGCTATGATACCGGCTTTGAATTGTGCATGTGAACGGGGCTACAGTAACAGATATCTTTTAATATTCGTGTCTGATATAAAATATTCAGCATTCACAAAGGAGCCATATTTGCCAACAAATTTCTAATTTTAGCTCAAATAGGAAAAATAACAACAATATTAACAGGAACAACAACATATCGTTTTTAAAGGGAACAACACCATGTTTTTTTTTTAATTCAGAAATGTAAACATTGATGACGTTAACCCTTTCGCGACGGCGGCATTCCAGAGCTGTCGCGGCCCAAAAGACGGAGCGCTTCGCTTCCGAACTGTTCCCAAAGGACGGCAAATTTTTTGCTCTAAGCCTAACTCTCGAAAAAAATTCACTAAAATTCACCTATTCAACACAGAAATCTAATTTTTTCAGAAATAAAAGAAATATTTATTTTCTATTTGATGTATGTTTTTCATACAAATCTGAATACAAAATACTCGTTAGTTGTTCCCATTCTTTTATCCGAAATAAACGAATAATTTCACTGCCTCTAAAACCCAAACAAAAAAAAAATACTCTCTTATATTCCTATGATTTACCAACGATATCATAACGCTGAAATAAAAACAAAACCCGAAACTCAATTATAAAATTGTTGATGCTGCGAGAATTGCTCTGTCTGTTTATATTACAAAATCATGTTTCACCGCTCCAAATGGAGAAATAATTCATTGGATCCTCCTTATGCCAAGGTCATGCATCTACAAAATACATTGAAGTTAGTTCCACGGACATTTAACGCCATCTAGTAGACCAAAAAGGAGTTAATTACTTTAACATTGTATACATTACAACGTATAAGTTTTATAACATACTGTAACGCATAAGTTTCGAAAGTCAACACAATACCACTTCAGATCATACTTGAGAACAACAAAGAAATAAATTCGATTAAGTACACAACTTTGATAGAAGATTACACTTCTTATAAGACGTACAAAATGGAAAAAGACCAGAGCGCTGTCGAGCGTTAATACGCTCTTCATCAGTGGCTACATGGAAAGTAAAAATGATCGTTCATATATAAACCAGTAAAGACGACAAATTTGCATAAGTGCAATTAGTAAATGAACATTCGATTATCTATGGAAAAATACATAAAATATTATCGAATGGATTCAAAAACGAGTACATCTAAAGAAAAGTACAATTAAAAATCCGTTAATTGAATCCATTAAAAATACTTTATGTTTATTTTTTTGTATTTTTCATTAGATAATCGAATGTTCATTTACTAATTGTATTTATGCAAATTTGTCATCTTTACTGGTCTATATATGAACGATCCTTTTTACTTTCCATATAGCCACTGATGAAGAGCGTATTAACGCTCGAAAGCGCCCTGGCCTTTTTCCATTTTGTACGTCTTATAAGAAGTGTAATAAAAGACCTTCTATCAAAGTTGTGTGCTTAATCTTATTAATTTGAAATCAGACGTGATACCAACTTATTTATTCTACAAATAAATGTTTAAATTTTTAGCAACATTTGAATAATGTTAAATATTTTACATATGGTAATTCAAAATAAAAATCACAGTTGACCCAAGGAACAGTAATACGCTCCACAGCGGTTATGCTGGATATGAAACGTGATTTACGCAATATTCACTGTGATTATGTCACGTTTGATACCTGTTCAACGAAACTGCCTACTTTGTCTTCTTGATATAGAGTCATAATCTTAACTTTCCTCTTCCCCTTAATCAACTCTGACATGATGCCCATAATAATATTTTCTCCCTGATCCTAGTTATTACTCAGAGGATAAAAAGGTTTACAGCTTTTTTCTTCTTCCCGATAACAAAATTATATGAAGCGCATTATATTTTAAGTCGATAAGACGCAGAAGATGCGAAAGATATTTGAACAAGTTTTGTCTTTGTTTTATAAAATATAAATTACATTTGTAATAAAATGACAGTAATAAGTATAATTTTTGTAGAAGTGATTGTAACTTAATTTATGATATCCAAGTTAGACGTTGTAAAAGTGTTTTTTTTGCAAAATTATACTAAATATAAAAATTTTAATGTATTATCTGAAAACGTAATAGATGTTGAATATCACTATGTATTTAAATTATGATGTCGTTTATATCGCTAAAACAGTTCAAATATCTTCTTTACAAACAATATTCTCAACAGTTTTGAATATTATTGCATAAATTTATCGAAAATATCGAAGTCACATTCTTCGTTAATGAACTACATGATACAGAATTGTAAGATATTAAAAGGTTTTGAAGGATAAATAAAAATTCTTCCGCAGGTATAGTCAGAGAAACAACTCTTACAGGCGGACATCAGATAGGACGTTTATTAGGCAAAAAACCCAAATTAAATTAATTTAAATAGTGATATTACATTAATGAATACTTTACTTAAAATAGTCAATGTTATTGTGTATTCTACTTGAAAATTTTACGCACCATTAAAAATCGATTAAATGGTTTTAGAAATGAATATATAATGAACATTTTGTTTCATTTGCGATAAAAAATTAATATTAAAAAGTGTTCCTTCCATACATTTGCATTTACTTGGAAAAAATAAAGATTCAATCGTGGGGTTGACGATGTAGTAAAATGTTGTTTATTCTGTCATCAAACTATAAAACTATTTATCTAACATTTTGCAATTCAAAGTTCTTAAACTGAACCTATGTAAGTAATACGACAGAAACAATGCACAAAATGATCATTAATTATATGTCCAGTGACAAGATTAATTTATCACACATGTCCTACAGAAGGACGTTTGCACTTTACGGAAACGAATTTGTATTTATGTTTCTCGTTAGCATTTTGAGATAAAGATTTGGCATTTTCAATATAATCGTCTGCTAAAAAATATAATGCGCTTTCAGAGGAAAAATATTCGCATCAACAAATTATAAAGCGGTGCAAAAATCGAGGTTATTGCATTCAAAAAAAGGTATTTTTAATATATTAAATTTGAAAGGAAAAAAGCGTCTAGCTGAAAGTAAAAATAAAAAAATGGCCGCAATACCGCATCCTAAGACTGTTCGAAAGCGGGTAAATATCAAGAAAGTGAAGTCTCTGATTCTAGAAGAAAATCCACCTACTCAAAGACCCATTGCATCGAAACTGGGAATGTCTTCCAGCACTGTAAGTAAAACCATTCATAAAGATTTGAAGTTAAAAAATATGTTTAAATCTAAAGTTCATCTGCTTTTGGAAAAGCATATTGCGGAAAGAAAAACAAATTGTAGAAAATTATATAAAAAACACCTAGCTGCTGATAAATGGAAATTTGTGGTAACACTCGATGGGACATGGGTGTATTTAAGTGACTGTAATAAAAACAGAGCAATTTTCTATTGCTCAACTGACGAAAATGACCGCACGAAATAGCTAGTACGAAATGTACAGAAAAATTCATTAAGGGATTCATGATAGTCTCAGGATTTTGTTATAACGGTAAATTAAAACTCAAAAATTTCTCAAGTAAAGATAAAATTAATTCACTCTACTATCAGCAGAATATTTTAGAACCAATTTTCGAAGAAGAAATTCCAGCGTTATATGGAAATGACATCAATAAATTATAGACAAAGCCTCTAGCCACATGTCTAAGTCAAATGTCGCATATTTAGCAAAGAAAGAATCAGAAACAGTAATAATATGTATCGCATTTAATGAAATGCCTGTAAAATCACTTGACTCTTCTCCTATGGACTTTAGCTCTTTCGGTTTGTTTAAACGAACCTTTGGAAAACGGCATCTAAGAACACTGAACGGACTTTGGAAAACGACACAAAAGGAGTGGGATAAAATTACATGATGGTGCTAAGAAAAAGTTTACTTTCATGGAAAATTCGAACTACAGTTATAGTCAAGGATCAAGGCTATGAGATAGAATCAAATCGCCGCAAGAAATACGCCCTTTAAGCATAAAATGTAATTATTAAAATCATTTTCATAAAGTGCAAACGACCTTCCGTACATTCATACACATTGCTTAGATAGAGGTACAATAACGGAAATTACAACACCAGATATAAATATGGCAGATTTTAATTGAGTCTTAATAAGCTAAATATATTAAATGCTAATTAATAATATTTATTACACGTTATCACTGTCGGTCGAATTTTAGATAAGTCTTTCATGTGATCGGGAATATTATTGTGCAATCGGAAACATTATTGTGCGATCGGGAACATCCGCAAGCTAACTGCATCCTACTATTCAACTTATGGTTTGTCCATCTCATGCACAAATGCAGAGTATCTTCTCATGTTACCAACGACAAGCTCACTGAAAGGAACAGTACTGTAACATAGGTTCATAAAGAACATTACATATCTTAAATTGATGAAGTCTTTATCTCAACGTATTAATGTTCACTCTACCACCTTTTGAATCTTGGATGAAATCCTACACTGTCAGAGACCTTAAAATCATATTCTCGTTAGGATCGAAAAGCAAAACTTATATGGAACTGGTTAACATATATTATACTAACAAAAGTGAAAGTTCATTATATTATCAATTAATTATACTTTTTTTTTTGTTAAGCACATCATGTTTTGTTAGACATGTATTTAATTTTGTTTACAGTGTTACGAAACAGAGAAAAAAATCACCTTTTCTTGAAATCTTTTGATTAGTGAAATCTGAGGAAATATTTGTTGTCTCTCAAAATCTATTTTAACGGCTCTTGCGATTTTTCATTAATTAAAACAATGATCAATTAATTATAATTTAACGGTAATGTAGTGAGCTTTATTTATAACTACTAAAAGATATTGAATTTTTTTTAATTCTAGTGTTTGCGCTATACAATTCGCTCTTCACCATTATATAATGTAGCGATACGTAATGGGCTAATACATTAAAAAATTCTGATGTTGGCATCACATGACTTTCCTTATATAATGCAATGGATTTACTTCTTTCTCAATGAAAAAATTATATATAAGATATAAGGCACAGTGTCGTACATTGAGTGATTTTCTGAATGACAACATGTAAATCTATTTCGAAATACCCAATTAACTTATATTTCACGCAACTCTAATTGACAGTTATCAATATTTATAGCAGCTGCAATAAGCATTATAGCTCATATACTAAAACAACTTATTATAAATGATGATGTTCACAAAACGTCATGTTGAATATATCTGGGACGAAACATCGCAAGGTTAGCAACAATTTGATAAATGAAATGTTAAGTTCGGCAAATTCATCGCCACGCGTAACAGATAAACTGGGAGAAGAGTATTTCTAATATACAGAAGACTGTTGGAGAATTGTTAGACGTCAAAATACTAACAGATTACACAAATTATTTTCTCTCGTAAATGGAATGAACTAGAGCCACGATAATGAAGTTAACAAATGTATCGCATGATGATACATATGAAAATGAACCTGTTTCACAATAGCTTATATATTTTTTTAATTTAACGTGATTTTTTTGATAAATTTATTTCAAAAATACTAATACCTAAAGAACGGATGATGCTAGTCTTTCCAAAGTTCACATAAATCGTTTTCAAATAAAAAAATTGCATACGACATAATTATTTACGTAATATTATTGAAGGTTTTGATTTTTTTAATCTTTCTCAAAATTTTATTGGTATATCTGAGGATCGAAGAAAATTTGATTGTGCTTGATATCGATAGACTTCCAATATTCACTGATTGTGATTTTTGGACCAAATTTCGTTCTAAAAGTTCTATTCGTTCATGAGATATCGTCTCCACAGCCTCACGGACAAACACACATGCATACTTACACACACACGCACATACTCACAAAAGCACACACAGGCATACATCACTGCAAAAATTATCGATTCGCCTTCAGGGATGCTTGAAACGTGCTCTTCCGTCGAAAACTAGAACTCGAATTTTTCGACCATGTTACAACACTTTCCTTAAACATTATACTATGTATATAGGGAAAGTAGTTATCTCCTTTGTACTAAAATATGTCATTTTTGAAGAAATTTTGTAAGAGCATAATCACGTGACATCTGTATTATCATAAAACCGAAGTTTATATGATACGTTTATAACCTGTGTAGCGCTCATGTTATAAATATGTCATATAAATATGTTTATAAAATGTTTATATGACGTGTTATACAATAAATAACATAAGTTCAAATAACATGTGTTAAGAGCTCTCTTTCTTTTATCCAATAGGAAACCCCAAAAACGGCCAAGTTCGTACCCAAACAATCTATCTCTAAGGGCGCCCTTTCAATTTAGGATCATTCTCTGCCTTTAAATAACAGCATTATTAAAGACAACGACATGCAGATACTTTTTAGTTGCTCGTCAGTATGGAAGAGACGTTATAAACTTATAGTATTAAATTATAACCCTGTCTAAGGAAATACAATGGGGTTTTAAAATAATGTATCAAATGTCAAGTATCGATAAATGTCCTCATTTAGTATATTACATTGTACATTCATTCACTGTAAGTAATAGAGAATTTATGAAAACTAAAAAGCAATTAAGCGGAAAATTGAAATGCTGCGTAGTAATACATTAATAATATTAATGCATTTTTATTTAAAGAGCCATGTATTCATATTCAACGAAAGTGTCTCTGGGTCGCATTTAATGCGGTTTTATAAAATTATTTAGCGCGTATACACACACACACACACACACACACACACAGATATATATATATATATAATATATATGTATATAATCAAAAATCGTGGTATACTAATCTAAATGTGTATTACAACTACATCACTCAATAAGTCTCCGATCTAACTAAGAAAAACAAATTTTTTTTTTAGAAATTCGACTTTATTCATCAACATACTCTCCTTCAAGAGTGATACATTCATTCCAACGCTCCTCTAACTTTTCGGTGCCTTTTTAACACTTTACAACAAAGTTGAAGAGGGTTTATGACTTTGTTCATTCTGTCTGTCTGTACGTCTGTCTGTCTGTCTGTCTGTCTGTCTGTCTGTCCATTAGCACGATAACTGCGGTAAAAATGACTTTATCAAAATGAAATTTTAGTATGTTGTTCAGACGGTCTGTAAGACCTATGGGAATATAAATAAATAATATCACCCAATTAGTTTTTTATTGAACCCGGGTTGAAAAAATGAAATACATTGAACCCTATGGGACCTAATTTTTCAAACATTTTTTAAGTAAATTTAAAATTCACGAATTGCTTCGAAATTTTTAGGAAATATTCACATTATCCCATAGAATATATAAAAAAATTCAGTAAAATATGTTAAGTTGTTTTTTAATTAAAAATCATTTAATATAGGGAAAAAAACAAATTGAATTAAATTCTGACTTTGGGATATCTTCCAGAAAGAAAAGAGAGATATATTATATAATAAATATCTTTCCATTTGTCTCAACGTTTTGCATATGAGAGAGGCTTCACATTTTAAAATTAATTTGGTAGATAACAATTTTTCATTTTTTAAAAATTTTATATAACTCTTCATGATATACTTATTTGATGGCATTTTTAATGCACTTTCCTACGTCCTAGAGAGTTAAAATTTGTATACAGCTTAAATTTGTTGAACAATTTATTCGACAAAAATTTGATGGATCTTTAAATATAGATCATACATTTTTTTCGAAATGGCCTGAAAATTATCCCCGTTCACTTCTATAAATCATTGTTGTAATATTGTTAAAAATTCTGATGTGGACAGCACATGTCTTTTCCTGCAGACTCATATTCGTTCTCTTTATTTATTCAATAATAATTTGAGTTTATCTGCACAAAATAACAACCATAAGTATTTTAAATGACATTGAATTTACACGTTAAACTTAAATTTGGTTCTCATTTGATAGCTGGACTTATTGTCAAAGGTGGCGTAGCGAAAAACTAGAATATCTCAAGAACGGCTAGTCCTAGAGTAATGGGGTTAGTCTTATTCATTTTGTTGTCAAAAATCACGTATAAAATAGGAATTTAATTGATATAATTGAGCACACGTAGTCTTTTATTTTTATATATAACGATTTTTGCGGACCATTTCGCAAAAATAGCCCGTTCCTTTTTCCCGAATCGTACTAAAATAACCTACAAATGATTTATATATAAAATTTTGTTAAATTTGGTATATAAATCACTTGTAGGTTATTGAAATATTATACACCAAATTTTGTTAAATTTGTTCCATTAGTTTTTAGCTAGAGTGGATAAAGGCAATTTCTGCGGCCATTTCGCAAAGAAAGCAGATTCTTTTTATACGAATCGTACTATAGTCTAATGAACATCAGGATTTCCCACAAAAAACATACCTACAAAAAACATACCTTGTATGAAATTCGGTCCATTAGTTTTTCAATTAAAGTGGATGCAATATGCACAAAGACACACAGAAACATACACAGATACACCCTTACACACACAGACGTCTTCCTAAAAATAGTTTTTTCGTGTTCTAGAAGTCCCAAAACGTGTAGATCCTTTGAAAATTCGAGTTCCGAACTTCGGCACGATTCCAATACTTTGAGTATATACACATACACACATATATTATCCGTGTATTATCTGTGTATCTAAATTCCGTGCCTATGCAATTACAATAGTTGGGATTTTAAATGATCCCTAAACTTTTATTATTTCTTCAACGAAGCCTAATTTTAACATATGCAGAATGCAAATATCTCAAGCGATTGTAAAATGAATTACATAAGAATTGCTGAATTTTTTCACACAAAATTATTTAGCTCTGGAGTCTGGAATACAAGTTATATGAATGAAATATTCATTGATTTTGCTTAAAGAATCAGATGATTTATATTTCGATACAGTTTTAAATATTTAAGTATAATAAATTATTGTAGTACTGTGATAATGTAAAAGATATCACCACTGAATGTATCACATTTTACAAAATTTTAAATGAAATTACATTTCAGTTGGAAAGTGTTTCATAATCAATGCTGATGCATGATTGATCTTTCTTGTTTGTAGAACGATTTGTCTTTGCTCTCAAAATAGGCCTCAGTTTCGGCAATCACTTCTTCATTTGAAACAAATTTCTTTCCCTAGAGCATCTTTTTGATGTCTGCAAAAAGCCAGTAGTCGCTGGGGGCCAAATCTGGAGAGTACGGTGGGTAAGGAAGCAATTCGAAGCGTAATTCATATAATTTAACCATGTGATATATATATATATATATATATATATATATATATAATGTTTTGCTTATCTGCCGGACGACATTTTATACAACTTTACCCAATGCCTTTTCATGCCGCGCATTGCATTTATACGCGGTTATATTTTACCCATTGACACTTAAATGCGCAATTATTTTACGCAGCTTTCTAGATTATAGAACTTTACGAAACACATAAAATTTGAGAAAAAACCTTTTTTATATATAATTTATTTTTAGAATATTATCGATGTATATTGCTGATACTCAATATATCTTCAATTTTAATTTTTCGTAATTTCTTATTTTGTAGAAAGATACACTGCTTGAGAAATGATAAGGAACAACTGGTTTTTGGCTTTGACATGCAATACCCCCCATCACGTACGCAGCCGCAGAAAAATAATTGAAAATGGTGTTGTCTTAAAATTCCTGTCATCTGCATAAAAGTATCCCGAGTTGTTATCCATTCCAAATCAGTAGAAGTGAAGATTTTAAAGAAAACGTACCTTTTACGGTTTGAAAAATTGTGTTTTAATTTTTCGTTGAATTTCATGGCTCAAATCAATATTTATTACAAAATGTCTGCAAGACATTATTTGAGATGGCATGATGGTGGACGAGCAATTGAACGGCTAGAGAAAGTACCGAGTGTCACGCAAGTTGAGGCAGCAATAGCCCTATCTAAAAGTGTCCTTTCTCGATATTAAAGAAGCGTCGGAATCAAGAGGAACACCTGTGCGAAAGCATGCTGGTGGCCGTAGAAAGAGCACAGCAGCTGGAGATGGCAGATTTGTATTCTTTTGGCGAAAAGGAGCTGGAACCTTACTCCAGCACTGTTAACCGCAGACCTTACAACTGCTACAGGCACCCGTGTACCTTCCAGAACCATTTCACGTCGACTCAGTCATCTTGAAATGTATGTACAGAAGCCTCTCCAATGCATTCTGTTATCATTACGCCATCGTCAGGAATGATTAATGTGGTATAAGGAACATCGTCATTGGGATCATCAGGAGTAGTCACAAGGGATGTTCTCCGACGAATACCGGATCTCCGTCAAGAGTGATGCTGGACATCAGCTAGTGCGGAGATATCAGGGAACCCGTTACCATCAGCAGAACATCCATGAAGTTGATGTTATGGCTGAGGAATCGTGGTGTGAGCACTCATTATGCACAATTCCAGAAGACCGCTTCACATCTTTGCCATACGTTCCGTTGCAGCAGAACGGTACTGTACTGAAATTCTTCTTGACCACATTCGCCTTTTTCGTGAGGCAATGGATACAGATTTTGTGTTTAGTCGACAATATTCGTCTATACAGGGCAGCTACGGTATTTGAGAAACTGGAAAGTAAAGATATTGAGCGCATGATTTGGCCTGCTGATTTTCACGATTCACATAGAGAATGGTCTGAGACGCTCTTAGTAAACCTTCTTCTTCTTCGACCCCAGACAGTCCGACTTGCCAGAAATATATGATGTATCTGTTTGGACGGCCGGGAAGTGCCAAGCAATTTCGACAGGAACCCAGTGGGAGAGGCATCCACAGGGACAGTACCCTCCTTCCCCTACCACCATATTCACAGAAGGACTTACGGACCCACATTTTTAAAGTGTTCGTACTCCGCGAAAACACGGCAGCAGTTTTGGCAGTGACGGGAATCGAACCCGGGTCGACCAAGTGTAATTCCCGAGCGCTAACCACTCGGCTGTCGTGCCCCTCTCTCAGTAGACCTGTGGTGTGTAAAAGGAACCCCTCCTCGAACGCTACAGGGCATGAAAATAGCCTTGCAGGAAGAATGTGATAATATCCAGTTATCACTTGTCAGCATTCGTAGTCGAGGAGGAATTTACTCCCTGTCATCATTCATGTAGGAGGCAGCATTTTCCGCGACTGTTCCATGATGAATGACTTTAGATAGAATGACTTTAGATTTTGTTATCATGATTTTTTCTTGGTTCGGAATTTACATCAATTTGCTTAATAAAGATATTACAGTCCGTCTAATATATATTTGTTGAGTTTTATTTCTTAGAAACATGTCCTTCTGTAGTTTTGATGAAAATTATCTCCGTTCCTAAGCAATTGTCAAGCAGTCTAGGATGATATTATCCGTTATGGGTTTAACAAAAGATTATCCAAATAGACACAGTCAAAAAATATTCTTATGTCCTACCAATCTTTGAATAAATTGAATTGAAATTTAGATTTGAAATGACAAAATAAGTTCCTGTAGGAAACCCTTACCTAAGTGTTTCTTTCGATTTCGTAATTATCTTAGCTTGTTTAAGCATCTGCTGAAATAGCAGTTTGGTATAAAATCATCTACTTAAAAATGTACTCCTGTTTTTCATATTTATTGCAAACAAACCTTATTCCAATCTTCCCTCCCCAAACAAAATATAATTTCAATACTAGAAAGTGGGAAAATGTAAATGTAGCCATATCAACGATTAGCACATGTCATTGCTACTTACGATTGGATCTTGAAGATATTTTTTGATTAATGGTACTTTTGTTATAATTGAACATAATTGTCAAATTATTTAATTTGTTTAATTTCTTACAGCACACAGGGCCGCAGTAAACCTTGTCTGTGATCTAATGCGAAAGTACAGTACTAGGTCCTTTTTTTAATTATTAGAAGGGATATATAATAAATTGTTTATAAATTTAATAACAAGATAATATAAACTGAAAAAAATACTGAAAAAAAAAGCTTTACTGTTATTATGTTTCTCATTTAGCTATATACATGTGATTCCAGAAAATATGTGTTTTTATTTATTTTAATATAAGATGCTTATACATACAACAGATATGCATATTCACTCTTTTTCGTATAATTTCGTATAAGGTAATGTGAAAAAAATTGATTTTGAAAACTACATCAACTGTAATGTGGCCCAATTCCAGTCATACCTGAATAATTTTAAAGTAGCCATTTTTTTAACTAAAAAATATGTATTGCTGATCCAAATGTGCGTAATTTTACCATGTTACCCTTTATTTTAAAGTGCTTGAAAAATCTTTCAATTGACACCAAGTATGACACCCCCACAGACGGGCATGCTATTCCTTCTTCGGGGAGGCTAAATATGTCACAAACACATACATTGTATCGCAGCTATTTGTGACTGCACTGATTGAGCTAAAAATAGCCCCCTTTTATGCAAAATTATGTCCCTTTTTACTTTCCTGATCACGAATCAAACATTTTTGATGTGATGTCTGTGTGTGTGTGTGTGTGTGGTCAGTGGGACTGTGGAGACGATAACCGACGAACGAATGGACCGATTCGAACGAAATTTGGTACAAAAATCGCAATCCATAAACACTGGAACCCTATTGTTTTTATACGCAATCGAATGTTCAGAAATTCCTAAATTTTCAAATGAAATTTTGAAAAAATCGTCAAAAAATCAAAACCACTAATAAAGTTACGCAAATAGACATTTCTTATGTAATTTTTCATTAGAAAACGATTGGCATAAATTTTAGAATGCTAACATGAACTGTTCTCGAGATATTGTACATTTTTCAAAAAAATATCAATAAGTCATATAAAATAAAATAAAAATTTCCCTATTGAGAAACATTTTCACTTTTCATATGTAATACCATGCGATAAATTGAGTGACATTATTCTCGTGGATCTAGCTCGTTCCATTCATGCGAAAAGATACTTTGAATAATACTTTTGTATTTGAACGCCAATAGTCATTTATTTATATGCTTTAAGAATAACTTATTTCTTAGTGCATAACGCTTGGCGAAATTTTGGCGACGAATTTATCGGAATGTCGCCAACTTGGCGACTTTTTTAAAATGTTGCCAAATTAACGAAAATCTCGCTAAATCAATGAAAATGACGATTAATTGTCGAAAATTCAATATCTTGGAAAGAATATTAGTATCAACTATATGAAAACCCTTTTTTTTACTGTGAAAGTAGCAAATTCATTACATTATATAAGGAAAGTCATGTGTTGCCCACATCAGATTTTTTTTCTCTGTTGCCATCTTAAGGAAATATAAAATTTCAAATAAATTTCGAAGTTTAATCTCGAATTAAAAAAAATCTCGAATTCCTAGTTCTAAAATTTTTGCTAATAAAACCGAATAAAAGGTTTTATGAAAATTCATTAATATTTGTGGCAGCCATCATGTACGCAATATATCGACCACAGACAGAAGAACATCACGCTAACAATAATCAAAACGTATCTAATAGTCCTTATACATATATTAGTATCATAATCACGAAATCAAAAATTTTCGTAAAAACAGTGCTTTCTCTATATTATATTCAATAGTATAATTAAAGTATTCTGTATAAAAGGGTTCATGAATTATGTGCCCCGAAACAAGTGAAATTTATCTTAAATGTCCAAAATACATCCATTGTTCCGTAAATACATTCAATTTAGATAAAGGATGAATCTTCAAAACCGAAAATTAATTACGCCAAAATTCCATAGAATCCTTAATACACTCACAATATTTATGGTTCTTCAATTAAAATCTCATTTATACATAATCACCAATGTCCCTTGCGATTGTCTTTAATAAGACTTTACACAATCATTTTACTCCCACTGAAGAATAATGTATACGAATAAGGGCTTTCAAGTGCATGTTGCACTAAGAATGATTTCTGATATAATTATTGGTCGCAAAAATTTTGTCATGTTTTTGCCAACTTCTTTCCTTGCCATATAGTGTTTCAAAACTAACGGAACAAACTTTCAGGGGTAATAGAACATATAGAAACAAACACTTTTCATCATAGATTATTGCATGGTTGCAAATGAAGTGGTTACGATCAAGTCAGATGGCGTCAAGTGGCGTTAGATGACGCTAGCGGGCTTTTTCGGGAACGTGTATAAAAGCGGTGGTTTTCGAATGTAAGGTTTAATGGATCGGTATACCAATGTGGAAAAAGAGATATGCATTTTGATTACGGTCTCGCCAAAGGTATGGGCAGGGAGGCACACAGGCTTTACCCAGGGCACGTCCTCAGCAGGCGTATTCCCGATCACGGAATGTTGTCCGCTTGCACCGCTAACTGACTGAAAGGGGACCCTTCGGAGATGCCATGCATTTGTTTTGACTTAAATAAAGCTTCATTTTGATGTTTCGTGCCATTCCTGCTTTTGAATTGCATAGGACTACGTGTGTGTGTGGAGATATGGAAAGAGCTCTCTAGCACGTAACCACTTGACTTGCTACCACGCATTCTATGATGACAATTGTTTGTTTTGTGTTCCATGAAATGTGTTCTATCACCCCTGAAAGTATGTTCCATTAGTTTTGAAGCATTCTGTATATGCATGTTTCAGGATCTGATATAGATAGAGCTATTAATCAGTCTTGAAATACTGAACGCTGGCTGACTTTACATTATATTTCTTTTGCGCAAATAAGCATACAACGCACACAAATGATTTTATCTTATTCTAACATCCGCAAAATGTATAAATCTAACAGAAACTCGTTTTCGTGTGCTCTACAATGTTGCAATACTTTTCCTATACATAACACATTATGTATTATAGGATATAATAAACTGCGTTAAATATGTTCAAGTAAATAACCTAGACTAAATATACAGCTCTGTTCTCATTTCCGAAAGTCCTGTTAGGAATGATTGAACACTATTTTAACGAACTATACGTAATGTTGAAGGAGCTAAGGAAGTTGTCCACTTAAAAATTCAGGGCTTCCAGCATTTTGCTACTTTGCTTGTAGCAAAAATCACCCATATGAAGAAGCCCTATGGCAGCCCTATACTATCATTCTTTAAGTTAATTGATTGATATTTTAACTTGTGCTAGCCTAGCGGCAGTATCTAAAGTTAGGTGGACGTTTTTAAAACATCTGCTAAAAGAGGCACCCATAAAAATTGACATGGTTATTAATTTATTATTCCGCAAATGTATTCAATTTAGATAAGTGAAGAATCTTCAAAACCGAAAATCAATTACGCCGATATTCCATGGACACTCTAATACGAGTACACAAAATTAATGATTCTTCATTTAAAATCTCATTTATACATAATTACCAATGTCTCCTGAGATCATCATTAATCAGGCTTCGTACAATCGTTTTACTGTTGCACTCTAGATTGGTTTTGAATATAATTATTGGTGACAAAAATTGTGCCATACAAAATCTTGCCATGATTGTGCGATATTGTCTCTCTCTCTCTCTCTCTTTTGTCGTATATATATATTTCTTAAGATCTGCAATAGATAGAGCTGAGATGATGACTGATTTCGATTCATTATCCAATTTTGGAGGAGCAGAGTTGGTTCACTAAAGATTTCCGCTTCTGATTATTTACTATTTTCGATTCCAGAATTTTAACTTAAGTGAATCAACTATCTCACCAGATAGGATATAGATATAGTGGTTGGATGGTAACTGATATAGATACAGCATGAAATTCTGGAAGAGGTACTGCGAGACTCTGAGAATTTGTATTTCCGGTTTCATTTCCGGTTATCCAGTTCAAAACTTATTCTTAAAACATCGATTTCTCAGTATTAAATGCAGAAAGAATTTAGATATTAACTAATCTATTAACTATTATTAAGCAAAAATATTAACGATCTACAAAAAAGACCCGAAGGTGTAAGGGCACTCACTGAAGATTTCAAACATTTATATATTCCTAGAGTCATAGATATGTAACATAGATCATGATTCACATGGTTTCAGCATCGATATTCAGAGAAGAATGACGTTTACTAAGAATTTTCTCTTCTGGTTCTTTTCCACTTCCTGTTCAAATAATTTTTTGAAGAATTTCTGTCTTGCGATAGGATGAAGATAAAGTTTAGGATATCACTGATATAGCATATAGTTTTAGGCCATATAGTTCACATTTGATCCTCTATAATTCATATGATAATTCAATTTAATTAAAAAAGTTATTAATAATTTATAATTGAATTGACGTGTGCATGGGATCAGACCATACCAGTTATGAACAAAAATCCACTATACGAGTTGAGGGATAATTATTTAACATGCAAACTAAGGTTAATCAAAATTTAGTTACATTTCTAGTTAGATTAAGAGTAAGTATCAAAAGAATGCAACAAATGGCATACGTCACTATTATTCTGACGTACC
The DNA here is from genome assembly GCA_951213105.1 of Amaurobius ferox. NCBI lineage: Eukaryota > Metazoa > Arthropoda > Arachnida > Araneae > Amaurobiidae > Amaurobius > Amaurobius ferox. Next base: position 78,531,624 of record OX578153.1, read on the forward strand.
AAAAATATACTCATGTTATCAAATATATATAACGTTACAAGTATAATTTATGATAAATATCCGAAATTTATGTGCAATATATTTATTACGAGCAATATATAAAAATACTCTTTTATGGCCTCGAAAAATCAAGCAATAAAAATGTGTATAAAAATATGTATATAAAATAGAAAAAGGACATTAAAATTATTACATTTTTCAGTTCAAGCTATTTTATTCAACGTTCACGCCATCTAATAGAAAAACTCACCATATTTTACTCTTTCGTATTTATGAATGCAAAATTCTTGGATTTCTGAGAAATGTATATTTTACTTCCAAATGAGCATCTAAATATATTTCATGCCTTCAAAAATGAAATTAATTTGCGCCGAGTATAGTATTTTTATAGATATATTTTCTCTGTCCTCATAATATAATTACTTCAATAGTGTTTTGGCATTACAAGAGTTGGAGTCTTAAATTTTATACATTCTCATACTGCGGAATATAATATTGAAAAAATATTATTTTCGCGAAAATTTTTGATTTCGAGATTTTAGTTCCAGTATATTTTAAGACCTCCTGAATATATTTTAAGTATCTGTTCATCTGTCTACGGTTGATTTTTTGTGTTCATGATAGGTGCTAAAAATATCGATATATTTCCAAAAAACTTTATAATTCAGCTTTGTTATCGAAAAATAAAGATTTAGGTATCCATTTTTAAATTCAGACAAAATCTTCGAAATTTTATTATTTCTTTAAAAATGTCAACATAGAACATACATTAAACATGGGTTATTTATAACTCAATGATCACGAAACTTAACAATTTCAATCACGGTAATGAAACATAGCGGCGATGTAAATTAATAGTTCGTGACATAATTTGCCCATCGCGGAGGGGGATGTATTTTTGAAGTTATACCCCTAGGGGGTACATTGTCAAAGTTGGTATAAGTGAAATATATTTTTAATCATTTTTGAAAGGAAAGGTAACTTGCTATAATTGATATTATTTGGACCAACTATGCATATTTTTCAAAATTTTTGCCTTGTTTATGTGAAGTTTCTAACTGTCTAGGCATATCTAAAGTACTTTAAAGATCGGTCTTGAAATACTGAAGACTGGCTGATTTTACATTTCATTTGGACAGGTAAGAATGCAACCCACACATATATCCGAACACCAGGACCCCTTCGGAAATGATATAATCGTTTTCTAACATCCCCAAAATGTATAACTCTACCAAAAATTCAATTTCGAACACTTGACTATGTTATAATTGTTTCCAATACATAACATAATATGATATGTATAGGATATGTTAAATTGAGCTAAATATTATTATGTAACTAACCTAGTCTGAATATAGCTCTGTTCTCATTTTCGGAAGTGCGACTTGAAAATATTAAACACTATTTCAAAGAATTATTTGGCATATGGAAAAGGCTAGGGAACCAGTTCACCTAAAATTCAGAGCTTCCAGCATTAAACTACTTTTGCCTGCAGTAAAAAGCAGCCCTATGAAGAAGCCCTATGGCAGATCCATACTAGCTTAATTTATGTTAATTATTTGACAATTATCGTTCGTATATTTCTTGTGCTAGCTCAGCAGCCTTATCTATAGTTAGGTGGCTGTTATAAAAATGTCTGCTAAAAGAGGCACCCATAAAAACTGACAGCTGAAAAATGACCATTAGCTGCAGGCATCGCAGCTGGTAAAGATAAAACTATATTTTATATATAGATCAGAAGAAAAATTCAATAAAATGTTGAATACATTTCATAAATATTTTACAGATGTAAATTGCAATTAAACCGCGACAGCACATATCTTTTAATTTTAGCATTTCTGCCGAGGGTAACCATGTTTTAAGAGTCATGTGCGGCCATTTGTTTACTCATTTGGCTCAACTGCAGAAATAGTCCACACATCTATCTGAATGAAAGATAATTTGGAATCGTTTAAAATTTATAGAATAAAATTATTTTATATATAAAATATAATTTTGAAATATTATCGAAGTATATAGATAGTATAAAAAAATGTATTATTAATTTTTGATATACGCTCTGTTTGTGTTGAGATAAAGTTATCCGATTTGGATTTAACTAAGGTTTGTCCAAAGAACTGCAGTAAAAACTATAACTATGATCTGTCAATCTATGAATAAAATAAAATGAAATTTAGACTTGAAATAAAAGTTTATATGAAATCCTCACCGAAATATATATATTTTTTCAATTTCCGTACTTTTAATTGGTCTTTTTAACATCTGCCGAAATTGTAATTTGAAATAAAATCGTCGACATAAAAATGTAATCCTGTTTCTTATATTTATTGCAAATAGACGGTATTTTAATCTCCCAGCCACTAAAAAATTTGTCAATGCTAGATACGGAAGTGAATAAATGTGGATTTGGTTATATACACGATTAATACTTGTAAACGTATTCGCGACTGAATCTTGAAAATATTTTATAATTAATGGTACATTTTTCATAATACACATATTTGTCAGAATGTTTAAATTTTTTATTTCTTACAACCATTTGTTTTATTTCTTCTAATCCCCGTCTTTGCTTCTACGTAAAAGTACAGTACTAGGTATCTTTTTCAATTATTAGAGAGAAAATATATAAAAGTATTTATAAATTTAACAATGATGTTATAAAATCTGAAAAAAACACACTAAAAAAAGTTTGATTCTCCTATTATGTTTTTCTTTTATCTTTTAATATACGATTCCAGCAAAATATTTTTTACTTCATTTAATATAACATGATTATACACACAACAGATATGCATTTTTGTTACTTCTTACGATATATATGATAGAATAAATTTAAATTATGCTGTATAAATATCTAATAGTGACCGCACAATTTATTATATATAAAACTCTTAAATATAAAAATAATTACGGATATAAGGTAATACGAAAAAATTTGATTTTGAATTATAAATTAACATTAGTATGGCTTAGCTCCAGTCATAAGAGAAACCTGATTTCTCATATCAGAATTCATTTTTTTGTGATATTTATTCACATTTTCAAAGAAAAAGAAATTGAAAAATCAGTTTTTTTGACCAAAATGTTCATGATTTTACCATGTTAATATTCATTTTAAAATGCTTGAAAAAATCTTTCGATTGATACCAACTTTGACAATGACTCTCTCGTGCGGGCAGGTCACCCCTTTTTATAGGGAAGGCTAATGATGTGAAAAACACAAAAATTGTATCGCGGTTATTCGCCACTAGAATACCTGAAACTGCTATGTTTTGTGATAACTGAGCCTTAAACAACACCTTTTATGCTTAATTATGCCTAAATTTTACTTTCTCTGCAATTTCTGTATCTAGGGAAAGTATTGGAATCATACCGAAAATCATAACTCGAGATTTCGACGGATCTGCACGTTTCGAGACCTCTAGAATACGAAAAACTATTTTTAGAGTGACGTCTGTGTGTGCGTCTGTATGTGTGCCTGTCTGTCTGTCTGTATGTATGTCTGTGAAATGTATGTATCCACTCTAACTAAAACACTAATGGACCGAATTTCATAAAATTTGGTAGATAAGCCACTTGGGTCAGACCCTGTTACTGATTAGTTAGGGGCAGGATTTGTAAAAACAGAACCCGCCTTTTTTTGCAAAAGGGTCTGCAAAAATTGTCTATATCCACTATAGCTGAAAAACTAATGGACTGAATTTCACAAAATTTAGTAGCTAAGTCTCTTGTGGGTTACCCTGGTGCTGATTAGATTTTGGTACGGTTCGGAATAAATAACCTGCCTTTTTTTGCAAAATGGCCCTCAAAAATCGTCAAAATTTAAAATAAAAACTATATATGCTCAAATATATCCATTAAATGCTTATTTTATACGTAATTTTAACAAAGAAAAGAATAAGACCAACCCCATTACACTACGACTAGCCGTTCTCGAGATATTTTAATGTTTTCGTATTTTCATTACGTCACCTTTGAAAATAAGTCCAGTTACCAAATGAGAACGAAAATTGAATTAAAAGTGAATTACATTTAATTAAAATAAAGAGAACGTGGATATAAGTCTGCAGGAAAATTCATGTGCTGCCCACATCAGATTTTTTCCTCTGCTACCATGTTTAAGAAAATATAAACTTTTGAAAATATTTCGAAGTTTTAGACCGAAGTTTTTAAAATCCTATATAGCTCTAGATTTTTTGTTAATAAATCCGGATAAAAAAATTCGTGAAAGAATTCATTACTGTTTGTAGTAGCTATCGTGTACACAAAAAACCAACCACCGTCGGACGAACTATATTACTCCAAAATTAGTCATAATGTGTTCCGGAGGTTCTGAAATATATATGGACATCAAAATCTCGATATCGAAAATTGTCATGAAAACAATACTTTCTACATACTCTATTCTATAGTATGACAAACGTATTCAGTTCAAAAGGGCCCATTGATCATATGCCGAGGGAAAAGTTACCCCTTCTCAGGGGAGGCTAATGTTGTCACGAACATAAAAATCGCATCGCTGCGGTTCATCACAATAATTATTGAAACTGTTATGTTTCGGGAACATTGAACCATACATAACCAATTTTATTCATAATTGTGATACAATTTTTTTTCTCTGTTGCCATGTTAAAAAAAATATAATCTTTTAAAAAAATATCGAAGTTTTCGTTAGAATTTTTAAACATTCTATCTAATTTTAAATTCTTCGTTAATAAAGCCGGAGAGAAAAATTCCTGAAAATTCATTATTATTTATGGCAGCCATACTATGAAAAAGATATCCACAGTCAGACGACAGACAGAAGTACAGCACAATAAAAATATTCAGAACTTGTTCAGGAGGTTCTAAAACATATATTGAGATCGAAATTCCGGAATCGAAAATTTTAATGAAAGCAATACCTTCTATGTACTATATAAAATGAGAAAAGTATTCTGTACAAATGGGTTCATTAATTATGTGCTTTGGCACAAGTGCAACTTATCATACCTGTCCCAAATTCATCCACTGTTTCGTAAATTAATTCAATTTAGATAAGGGGATTTTCTTCAAAATCGAAAATAAATTACGTCGTAATTCTATAGCATCCCTCATACACTCACAATATTAATTATTCTCCATCCATTTAAGATCTCATTTATACATAATCATCAATGTCTCCTGCGATCGTCCTTAATGAGTATTTATACAATCATTTTACTCCGGAGAATAATGTATGTGAAAACGAGATTTCAAGTACATGTTGCACTTAAGAATGGTTTCGGATATAATTACAGGTGGCAAATATTGTGCCATACAAAAAGATATCAGTTTTGAAGAGGAGGATGGGTTCAATAAAGATTTCCATTCGGTTTATTTTCTATTTGAGATTCAGAAGTTTAACTTTTACTTTGATACTATCTCACAAGATTGGCTATAGATGGTGTTTGAATGATTTTTTATATGGTCACAGCATAAAGTTCTGGAGGATGCACGGTGGAACTTGAAGAATTCGTATTTCCGGTTCCAGTTCAAAACTTCTCCTTCAAACATGGATTTCGCAGGATTAACTATAGATAGAATTTAGATATTAACTAATAAATATTAACATAAAAGTCTCGAAGGTGTACGGGTACTTACTGAAAATTTCTACATTCAGTTCTGGATATGTAATTTTCAATTTAAACATTTAAATTTTCTTTAAATCATCTATTTCTCGAGATCCGCTAGAGATATAATATAGATCATAATTTACGTGGATTCAGCATAAACATTCAGAGGAGAATGGTGTTTACTAAGGATTTTCACTTCTTGTTTAAATAAGGTTTTTTAAGCATTTCTGTATTACATTTGGCTGAAGATATAGATTAAATGATCACTGGTATAAGATATAGTTCCAGACTATATAGTTCAAATTAGATCCTCTATAGTTCATACGCTAATTCAATTTAATTACAAAAGTTATGAACTACTTATAATTGAATTGACGGGTGCATCCAACCATATAAATTACGAAATAAATTCACTTTTCCAGTTAAGGGTTCAACTATTTTACAAGCAAACTCAGGATAGTCAAAAATTAGTTAAATGTCTAGTTAGATTAAGAGTAAGCATCATGAGAATGCAACAACTTGTATACCTGACTAATATTCTGCCGTACCAAAAACTTAATCGGGTAACTAAATATATGTAACATTAAAAGTATAATGCAAGATAGATGTCCCAAATTTATGTACGATATCTTTATTACGAGCATTATATAAAAATGATATTTTATTGTCTTGAAAAATCACGAGAGAGAGGAGCACGAGAGAGAGGTCGCATACACCGCGGCCAGGATCAGGACGTCCTCGGCATACCAATAGCCGACAAGGCCGTCACATCATCCGACACGCACGCCCAATGCCAACAGCATCATTGTCCGCAATCCGGATAAGGACAGCACCTTCACTACGGGCCCCTGTGAAAGTCCGTACCATCACGAGGCGCATGGCTGAAGGACATTTGGTACCGCGGTGTCCATTACGTGTGCGGCCAATGATATCCACCCACCGTCGATTCAGTTTGGGGTGGTGTCGCGCTCCACGGGGTTGGACCGCAGCCGAATGGAACCAGGTCGTCTTCGACGACGAATCGAGATTCAATTCGGGCAGTGATTACAACCGTGTACGTCTGTGGAAGCTGTGTGGTAAACGCCTCAATCCTGCCTTCGCTTTTCAGCGGCACACCGTTCCCACAGCTGATGTGGTGGTATGGGGTGCCGTCGCATCCGACACCCGGTAACCTCTACTACTGATCCACAGAACCGTGACAGCCCAGCGTTACGTTCGTGACGTCCTTCAGCCACATATGTTGTCACTCATGGGAGGGCTCCAAAGAGGTATTTTTAACAGGACAATGCTCGGCCACACACAGAAAGGGTATCACAGGAATGCCTCCGTCACATTACCATCCATCCCTGGTCTGCCCGATCCCTAGGTTTGTCACAAATTGAGCATATTTGGGATCACTTGTGACTGCAAGTTGAGCAGCCTACGAGTTTGGTCGAACTAGAGGCGCACTTACAGCAACTGCGGAATGAGATGACGCAGGACACCATACGGGACCTGTATGCCTCAATGCCTGTCCGTATCTCATCGTGTATTCACGCAAGAGTTGGCCCATCAAGATACTAGAACCTCCATTCATTCGTAGTTTTTCCTGTAATAAATGATCCTTTTGCATTGATTTTTAATCACTATTTTATATAAACGTTGTACTCACATATATAAAATTTCGTTCGATTATGACAACTCTTTCTTAGTGCGCAAATTTTTATGGCCACGAGTGTAGCTGCAGACAAAAATGTTCCTGTGGCCTATCAACTTATGAATAAAATAAATTGACATTTAGAACTGAAATAAGTGTCAATATGAAATCATCACCGAAATGTTTTTTTTTCAATTTCCGCACCTTTGAATGGTCATTTTAGAAATAATAATAATTTGGAAGGAAATCATCTACTTAAAAATGTACTTATCTTTTTATATTTATTGAATATAAATGTTATTCCCTTACCCCTAGTTATTCTTAACTCTAGATGAGCGCGTATTGGTCCTGGGGTGGAGGGGGTGGCCGGGCTCCTCGTACTATCAGGTGTTTACTAATGGCTCGAAGATCGGCAGCGAGGTGGGTTTGACTTTTTGTGTCTGCAGAAATTTTTCTCTTTTCCATACAGAAAGAACAATATAAGTTGCATGATTATAATACAGTATTTCAGGCAGAAATGCTGGCGATTGCCCGAGCTGTGATGTGGATAGTGAGTACTGGTCGTACTGCTGACGTTCATACATACAGTTTATCTTCTATCAGTGCGCTCTCCTCCTCCAGGACCTGCTCCAGATTTGTCAACGATATTAGAAAAATAACTATCCCTTTCAGAGAGATTATTACATAATCTGGGTAAGAACTCACGTAGGTGTCATTGGTAAGGAGGCGGCTGATGAGGTAGCTAAGTTGGCTGCCTCGTCCGGCATCCTGTTGAGGGCCCCTGCCCCTTATACCCTCCTGTCCAGCTTTGTCAGGGCGAAGGTGGTGAGATGGCGGGTCCTTTGTGGGTCGTGAGACGGTAGTACGCGTGCCCGCTTCTTTCACTCAGCCCTTTCTGTTGATTTTCAACTTTGCTCAAGAGATCTTTTCCACTTTTTTACGGGGCATGGGCTCTTCGTGGCCTATCTCCATCGTTTTCACCTTAGTGACTCCCCCCTCTGTTCTTGTGGGTTGGAGGGGGACGCGTACCATTATGTCTTCGTCTGACGTCTAACTCGCAATTTCCATCTCTCTGGGCCGATGGAGGGTTGTAGCACTTTATGGTTTAATAGGGTTGTAGCCAACCCCGGGTCTATCTGGAGAATAAGTAAATGTGTTTCAATCGCAGGGTTGAGCGTTTAGTGTTAATATTGTATTGTAGTTTTCCCTCTTTGAAATGCGTCGCTTTCAATACTGAAACTGTTATTAAAGTTGCATTTTTAAACAATATGTGTATATTTAAATAATAGTTAACTGGTTAGGAAACATTTTAAAGTAATTAAAGGTAATATATTTAAATAATTGGGCAAAGGGCATTACTTTTTCTAGGACCGTCTGTACAAATTAAAACTTACTGGCATTTGTATATTGAAATTTGAAATTAACTGTATGTCTTGTGCATGAATTTTATATGTATTTTGGGTATCGTATTGTATATTAAAGTGCATTGAGTGTGATACTGTGAAAATTATTGTACATATCCTTGCATATGTTTTGTGAATTTTCGTACATGTATTGTGTAAACATGTAAATATTGGATTTTTAGTACTGAAAATGAACTCTCAGGTATTTTTAAATACTTGATAGCTGTTTTGATTAATTTATATGTATTGTGAATTTCATTGTATATATTGTGTTAGTAGGTCTATAGAAGATTTTTGGTATTGAAAAATGAAACCTTTGATATTTTAAATATTAAATATTATATAATTGATTTGAAATAATGTAAACTAATGCAGATGTAATACGATATTGATGTATATTGATGCAGATATTTCTGCATATTTTTGTGAATTTTAATCTGGTGATAAGTCTTTCTATGAATACCTGGTGGGATTCCATTCCTGGCCGGGGTTTTTAAACAGCTATAAGCCTGATTAGGCTTGCCCCCCGACAAGGGTTGACAAAAAAAAAAAAAAGGATTGATTAATTATGCACCTGAAAGTGCACCTCAATTGAAAGTTATCATAAATGTCCGAAAATCACTTTTTTCATATATGCATTCAATTTAGATAAAGAAAGAATCTTCAAAACCGAAAAACAATTACGTCGTAATTCCAAAGAAACCCTAATTCACTCAAAATATTAATGATTCCTCATTTAAAATCTCATTTATACATAATCATCAATGTCTCTTGCGATAGTCTTTAATAGGGGTTTATACAATCAATTTACTTCGAGAGAAGAATAATATATGCGAATACGGAATTTCAAGTAATGTTGCACTTAAGAATGGTTTCGGATATAATTATGGGGGCACAAATGTGCCATATAAAATTTTGACATGTTTTTGCGATGTTTTTTCCTTGTCGTATATATGTTTTTTCTGTATGATATGCAATAGATAGAGCTAAGATGATGACTGATTTGGATTCATTATCCAATTTTGGAAGAGTAGGGTGGGTTCACTAAAGATTTCCGCTTCCGGGTTATTTTCTATCTCTGATTCAGAAATTTTACTTTACTAGATTAGAATGATGTTCACTACTTTTCTCTCAGTTGTTTTACCACATCTTGTTCAAATAATTTTTGAAGCATTTCTGCCTTGAAACAACTATCTCCAAGATTGGTTATAGCTAGCGTTTAGATGATTTCTGAGATGGATTTAGCATAACCTTCTGGAGGTACGCTATTTTCACTTTCGGTTAATTTTCCAGTTCCAGTTTGAAACTTGTGCCCATTTCTCAAGATTAACTATAGATAGATTTTAAGTATCAACTAATAAGGAATTAACATGAAATTCCTGAGGAGGGTAAAGGTATTGACATTAAAGAGTATTTTTATATCCAGTTCTAGAGGTGTCACATTCAATTCAAATATTTACAGAGTTCACGAAGAATTAATTTCTCAGAATGTGTTAGAGATATAATTCAGATCTTGGTGCATATGGATTCAACATCGAAATCTAGATGAAAATGGTGTTCACTACTTTTCTTTTGGTTGTCTTTCCACTTCTTGTGCAAATAATTTTTTGAAGCATTTCTGTCTTACAATTGGCTGAAGACAGTATATAGATTATAACTGATATGCCTTACCATATAGATCTAGTGTTTATAGGCTGTTCACTAAGAATTTCTACTTCCTGTTTAAGATATGTTAGTTCAGATGTTCCCAGAAATTGATATGGCTGTACAAAAACAGTATGAAAATGAGAAGCAAAATGCCAAATACTTCCATCAGAAATCTAGTACCAGCAACACCATTTACGACCATATCATTACACCTTCTTAAATTTCTTGTTAAATTATTGATTTCAAAAAGGGAGATGTTGCATTTATTCCTCAAATTCGAATAGAAAAACATCTCAATACTGCTAAAATGCCCCTAAATCGATTTGTATTAAGTACTGTAAAACTGTTTGTAAAAATTGCTTATTAAGAACTATAACATTTCCAAAATAAACTATTTTTCTGACATAAGCTACGTTATAGAACTTATATTTTAAATTTTGTATTTACTTTTATTTTTCATTTCTTTCGCAAATAATATTTTGTATTCACTTTTGCTTTCCATTTTTTTTTTGCTAGTAATATTTTGTATTTATTGTTTTCCATGTTTTGCTGTATTCATTCCGATACGTGAAATATGAGTAATTTTTTGCAATTTTATGTATTTTGCCATTTCCATAGTTTATAATAATAAATAAAAAAATTAAAGCATACATTTATATTTTCATGTTTCAAATTAAATGCTCTATAATTCATTTACTTATTCAATTTATTTGAAAAAAAATTGAATTATTTATAATAAAATGAACTGATCCATTGTACCCGACTATACCTGTTATAAACAAAATATCCACTATACAGACTAAATGGTAAGTTTATTAATAAGCAAAATAAGGTAATGCAGTAATTAGACAAATTTCTAGTTAGATTAAGAATAAAAAACATACGAACGCAACAAATGGAACACATTATTATTTTTCTGACGTATCAAAAACATAATCAAATTATTAATTATTATACATAACATTATAAGTATATTTTATCATAAATGTCCCAAATCCATGTATGATATCTTTAATGCGAGCATTATATATGTATATATCTTTCATAACCTCAAAAGTTCAGCAATAAAAAGTTGTATAAAAATTTGTATATAAAAATAAAATATTATGCCATCTTTCAGTTCAAGGGATTTCATTCAACATTAATGCCATGTAGCAGAAAAACTCATCATATTTTACTCTTTTACATTTATGAATGCAAAATGTTTGGATTCCTGAGAAAAGTTTTTTTTTGTATTTACTTCCAAATGAACGTTTATATATATATTTTATGCTTTCAACGATGAAATTCATTTGCTTAAAGTATTTTTATACATATATTTTCTATTTACTCTAAATATAATTAGTTAAATAATGTGTGACGTTACAAAATGTAGCTTTTTTAGGTTAAAACTTTCTCAAACTATAGAAAATAATAAAGAACTTGCTTTTCATAAAAATGTTCGCGTGTGTTTTAGGACATACTGCACATTTTTGAATATTTTTAGAGTTATGCTCGTCTGTTTGTATGTTTAAGGTTTAATTTTTGTGTACACTAAATTTGCCGCGAATAGTACTGCATTTTGTATCAACTTTAAATCCGGCTTAGTGTAGAAAAATATTGATCTATAGAAAAATCTAGAACTATCTAGAACTGTATAAATTTTTTTTATTTACAGCGAAAATATGAGGCATTAATTAAAATATTTAATCTGATTGACAGAGCAAACTCTGGCCGGCTTTTTAAGCATCGTTAATTGAAAAGATACATAAAATATTTTTTGAAATTCCAGCGAAAGCTTCAATATTTTATATTTTTTTAACATATCAACATTCAACAAAATTTGACATAATAGATGTTATTTATTGCTCGAGAATTCATTGAAAGCTTGGACCGCATAGCCAAAAATTGTAGTTTACTTAGCCGCAAAAGCGTTACCAGGGTGCACCACGAGGAGGTGGATCTTTGTTGCACCCCCTCCTTTGCTATCTATTCCCCAGTGGGAAGATATAGAACTGCTTTTGATCGCGAAATTGAGGCCATACGTATTGCCCTCTCTCAGCTCCAGTGTCACTTAGATCGTTTTTCCAGAGTGGTAATTTTTTCCGACTCGAGAGCCGCCTTGCAGGCAATTAATTCTACTAGAGCCCCGTGCTCTGCAGCCATTAAGAATTGCCAATCTCTTCTAAGTTTTTTGTCCCACAGGGATACATTTTTTGCCTGCAGTGGATTCCAGTCCACTGCGGTATAGAGGGTAACGAAAAAGCAGATCGACTGGCCAAAAACAGGGTCAGCGATTATTCAAACTACTATTAATGAAATCCCTTATCATAATGTAATGTCAATCATTAAATCGATTTTTAATTTCCTTATATACATAATGTATAAGGAAAGTATTGTGACGGGGTCAAAAATTCGAATTCGAGTTTTCGACGGGAGAGCACGTTTCAAGCATCTCTGATCACGAATCAAACATTTTTGAAGTGATGTCTCTGTGTGTGTGTGTGTGTGTGTGTGAAAGTATGTGTGTGTGCGTGTGTGTGTCAGTGGGTCTGTGGAGACGATAACTGACGAACGAATGGACCGATTTGAACCAAATTTGGTACAACAATCACAATCTGTAAACATTGGAAGCCTATTGTTTTTATACGCAATCGAATGTTCAGAACCCCCCTAAATTTTCGAATGAAATTTTGAAAAAATCGTCAAAAAATCAAAACCACTAATAAAGTTACGCAAATAAACATTTCTTATGTAAATTTTCATTAGAAAACGATTGACATAAATTTTAGAACGCTAACACGAACCGTTCTCGTGATATTGTACATTTTTCAAAAAAAAAATATCAAAAAGTCATATAAAATAAAAAAAAATATTTCCTATTGATAAACATGTTCACTTTTCATATGTAATACCATGCGATAAATAGGGTGACATCATTCTCGTGGATCTAGCTTGTTCCATTCATGAAAAAAGATACTCTGAGTAATACTTTTGTTTCAGAACGCCAATAGTCATTTATCTGCTGTAAGAATAAATTATTTCTTAGTGCATAGCACTTGGCGGAATGTCGCCAAATTGGCGACTTTTTGAAATGTTGCCAAATTAACGAAAATCTCTCCAAATGGATAAAAATGACGCTAAATCATTGAAAATGACGACAAATTGTCAAAAATTCAATGTCTTGGAACGAATATTAGTATCTACTATAAGAAAAACCTATTTTTTTACTGTAAAAGTAGTAAATTCATTACATTATATAAGGAAAGTCATGTGTTGCTCACATCAGATTTTTGAGAATAATTTGGAAAAAGAGCTTTCAAAAAGGAATTCCTACAAACCCTGGTGGAAAAACATTTCAAACCTTTCTGACTTGTCTAGGAAGAAAGACGTAGCTGAATTCCGCCTCGCTACTGGTCATGACTACCTTGCCGGCCATTTACATCACATAAATATACTTGATGACCCTTGTTGCATGTTCTGCTCCCTTCGGGAACCCATGGACTATTCTCACCTGCGACACTATCCGGCGCTCTCCGGTACACCTATGTGGGAACGCTACTGGGAAACAAGGGACCGAATGTGTCAATAGACTATTTTCTGTCGCCTTTTGTTACTGTTCTCTTGTTCTGTTGTTTGGATTCAGTTTGTCTTTTGTAACCGCCATTGGAAATAAAAAAAAATTATTGCTCAATGATTACGAAACTTTAATTTGAACAATGTGCAATATCTCGAGAACGGATTATGCTAGCGTCCTAAAGTTCGTGTCAATCGTTTTTTAATGAAAAATGACATATGGAATGACTATTTACGCTACTTTGTTAAAGGTGATGATTTTTTGATGATTTTTTTAATTAGAGCTACAATGTAAGGCATTAATTAAACTATTTAATCTGTATTGATATATCAAACACTGGCCGGCATTGTAAGCACGGTTGATTAAAGAGAAATATTAAATATTTTTTGAAAATCCAACGAAAGTTTCGACATTTTATATTTTTTTAGCATAGCATCATTCAACAATATGTGACATAATTACGCATAAAATATATTATTTTTTGCTCAATAATCACGAAACTTATCAGTTTCAATCGCTGTAGTGTAAAATAGCCCCGACACAATTTTTGCGTTAGTGGCATCATTAGTATCCTCGAAGGGGGTACATTGTCAAAATTTCTTATTAATGAAAAAGTATTTTCAAGCTTTAAAATGAAAGATAGCATGGTATAATTGCGATAATTTGGACCACATTTTTAAAAACATTTTGATCGTACTATGTATGTGAAGTTTCTAACTGTTAACGCATATTTAAAGTAATTAATCGGTCGCGACATAGTAAACACTGGCTGACTTTTAACCATCGTTTATTTTGAAAAGGTACATTAAATATAAAACAATTCATGTTTGTTTCTTATTAACTGTACTAAAATGTTCTAATCCACGAAAATACGAAAATTAATCTATTTTATACCAACTAATAATTACACGTACAATTTATCTCAAATATTCCCCATTTTGCTATTATTCCGCAAACTCAAAACTTCATAATAAAGGAAACTTGAAAATCTAATATCAATGAAGAGGGAAATTTAAATGAGTTTCAATATACCAACAATATTGATGAAGCATCATTCAAAATCCCTTTCATACTTAATCACCGAATGTGCCTTCGGATCTTTGCTAATGAGGTGTTATCAAATCAGTTAACACGGATATATATAATGCATAGACAAATCGAAAATCTACATATACAATGATTTTAATTATTTTTTAATAGCATTATATCATAGTAGTTATAAAGAAGAAAATTTGACCAAACACTAGTTGACTTCTATTTATGTTTCTAAATTGTATTTATGTTTCTAATTTTATTTATGTTTTAAATTGTAGTTACACTCCTAATCATTATATGTATGATTTTTAACGTATAATATCCATACTGAATTTAAACTACACATTAATGAAAATATTTTAAAATTGAGTAGATATATCTGTTATATTAATAATAAAATTATTTGGTTTAGGTATAAAGCATTATGCAGTAAATGAAAATTTGAGTATTTGATTTCAATAACAAAAATTTAAAAAATATATAATTTTATGACAAAATAAATCTACAATTCTCACACATTGTATAAAAAATACAAATTTCAAAGTATATAAGGAAAGTTATCAAATTATTCACGAACGCGTAGCAGTCTGCTAATTCACTTCTACAACTGATATATGTATTGCATATAGAGCCATATTTAGTGGCAAAATTCGAAAGTTTATCAATTGTCATTACTGTTAGCTTTTTCTACAGCAACACCCAGTAAAATAAATTGCTGAAAGTAAGATACATTAGAATTTTTGGTCAATATATATATATATATATATATATATATATATATATATATATATATATATATATATATATATATATATATATATATATATATATATATATATATATATATATATATATATATATATATATATATATATATATATATAATATGAAAACACCGTGAAATATACAACATTACAAAATCATCTGAAATCACACTTAAAAGTCGCAAAGCTGCACTAAAAAGAGGATTAAAATATTTTCAAAAAGAAAAGAGGTATGGATGGAAACAATATACCAAAAGATGGCCGGGGGGAGTTGTGACCCCCTCACCCCGGTTAAGCATGCTTTGCATCGCGACAACACTCCCGGAGAGCCGGTATATTGCAAAAAAGAATACGAATGTATCAAATTGTAAGATGTAAATAGACAAACATCATATTTGATACATTCGTAAATAAAATTTGATACATTCGTATTCTTTTTTGCAATATACCGGCTCTCCGGGAGTGTTGTCGCGACGCAAAGCATGCTTAACCGGGGTGAGGGTGCCACAACTCCCCCCGGCCATCTTTTGGTATATTGTTTCCATCCATACTTCTTTTCTTTTTGAAAATATATATATATATATATATATATATATATATATTTACTGATAACTATGTCATAGATATAGATTTCTCTCCGGATAATTTGGAATTAATACCTATTGAAACTACTATTAGTAATAATATTTATTATTTGGATTCAAATCTAATTATAGAACCTGCTCATGGGATAGTTACTTATTTATATGATAAAAAAGATTTTTTTATATTTAATATTAATAAATTATTACCTTTGATTTCCTGCAACGCGATTCAATTGTTTAGAAATATTATACTTAATCAACTTTTTAGAATTTATAGATTATCAGATAAAAAATTTCATGCTTTGCACATTAATAACCTCAAAATTACCAGTAAAATGTATAAATATCCTGCATATTTAGTAAATGGTATAGTGATTAATGGTATAGTAAGTTTTGATTAGCCTAAAATTCTCATAATCTCTCCTTAGTATCTTATTTTAGCCGTACTTCTTCATTCTCTTGAAATTATATTTTCATCTTTTTATCTTGAAGCAACTGTTAAATATCTCATGTTATTGCTTTTACGCAGTACAGTTTTTATTACTCTCTTTGGCAACAGCAAATCACATCTTTTCATTTCTGTATATGGCAACATTGGTCTAGTCATATTTTGCTCTTCATGGTTGTACTAATGAAGATTATTTTAAGGTATTTATGTTTCCTTTATTTTTCCAATCTATATGCTTGTCGTCCATATAACACAAGTTTATAGATAAAACCTATCTTGTGTTTCTGAAACAAGCATTTTTGTGTTCATTTCGAAGGGATATATAGACTTGACGAGAATTTTTTCGAAATGAACTTATCTTAAGCCTCTTCCATTTGCAAGCTTTTTCGCTTGATTTTTTTGTTTTCCTATTTTAATTCCTCATCTTTGAAATTTGTTGATTGTCTTTGTCTTTATGACCTGCGTTACGCTTTATAATTTCCTCTTTATGTTTTAATTTATTTTATTTCTTTATATTTTGTAGAAAATTTTGGAATAGTGTATTATGAGTTACTACTTACATTCTAATATTGGATTTACTAATTTATATTTTTAATGAAAACATTTTATTTATTAGCTACATTTGCTCATAATTGCTAAATTGCTAAATTAAATGTATATAGCATTGTCATTCACTTTCTTATACTACGATGTTTTGTTTATCTAACTTTTCATTTCTGAACTATCCTAATTCCTTTTGTATGCTTCGTATTAAAGAAACATTCTATTTGCTATCTATTCAAATTTATGCTGCATTAGCGCTAAATTTAGTAATAGAATTTTTTTTTTTTATTTTATTTATTATGTATTGCTATCTCTACTTTCTTCCAATGTTAATTGAAGTTTATTGTGGCTCACATTCTCCTATTTTATTCTTTTCTTTTATTTACTTAGGTTACTTATTATATTTTTGCTTAAAGTATTATTAATCATTGTCTTTCTTTCTGCTTTATTATTTGGTAAATATATGTATTGCAATTATTCTTTAGCTATTAGTAATTTTATATTAGAAGTTTCTCATTCTAGTGCTGCCATCTAACGTTTTTAAATCATACTGCAATTTTTCTTTAGCCATTAGTAATTAAATATTAGAAGTTTCTCATTCTATTGCTGCCATCTATCGTTATTATATCTTACTAATTTATTGGTTTTGTGATTTTATGACTGGGTAACTGCCTTTGGGATTTTTGTACTGGTGTTATTGATGCCTTTTATAAACTGTACTTTTTAGTACAATCTTTTTATTACTTTTTTGGACAGGATTCTATGTGAATTCAAGATTTACACAGTATGTATTTTATTATACCTTGTGTTTTAATTAATCTAGGTTAGAATTGATTATAATAATATAGTTAATCATTTCTTTTTATCCTGTAATATCTTCCTTACTACATTTTATTAGGTTCTACATGGACTTAGTTGTTTATACTTATATATAAGCATTTATTTTATTTTTATTTATATTATATATATGTGTTATTGCCATACTCTTTATATTACTTAAACTATTATGAATTATACATCTTATTTGATTTAGTGACTGGCAAATATATTTATTCTTGTTATTATTATATAATTTGATAAATATTGCCCGGTAATTTCAATTTTGTTGGGAATTGTTTAGACCGATATCAATTTACCAACAGTGTGCCTTGGATAGTTTTGGATATAATAATTGCCCAGCTGAAAATTATAACTTCAATAAATGTAAGAATAAAAATTGTAAAACCTGCTCATTTGCTTCTAACTCACAAATTACTAATCTAAATAGTCATAAGACTTTCTGTAAAATTTTTAATTGCATCTACAAATTATCTTGTAATATTTGTAATTTATCTTATATAGGACAGACCAGTAATCCTATTCATCTACGTATGAATGTACATAGAGATCATGTTAAAAATATATCCACAATAATAATTTTCTTCCTACTTCTAATAAAATTGAATATAAAATCTTTGCTCATCATGGTTTTGAAAATATAACTATACATATTTTGGACATTAAAACAAATACTTCTGATAGATTGTTCTTTGAAAACTTCTATATTAAATCACAATGTACTCTGTTTCCATATGGATTAAATCAATTATATCTCAATGGTAATATTGTTAAGAATAATTTTGTAGATAATAAATACTCTATTTTTAATCACCTCTTTTTTAATCCTCTTTTACATAATAGTAAATTGGCTAAACTCAAAAGATTTAAACGCGGTAAAGGAAGCTCCTCCCAACATGATTTTAAAGCGATTAAAATTATGCATCAACAATTCAATAACACATTTCAATGGAAATTTATTAAATCATGGGTATTTGCAGTTAAGAAAAAACAATTAAACACAGTTTATGCTATTTTCTTAAAGTTAAATCTTACTAATGAACATTTTAATCATATTTTCTATGATTTGCTCATTACTAGATCACAATATTTAAAAATAAAACTTAATCAATTTCATAATAATAACTGTTCTAATTCTTATTGTGTAATATCATTTAAGCATCCTATTTATAATTCCATAAACTTTAAAAATTTATTTAATCATTTTCATCATTTATTGCCTGTAAAGGATTTGAATTTTATTAAAACTTTTAAATATAACAAGCCTATTGGAAGAACTATTTTTAATTACAATGCAATTTCAAAATCTCTCTCTGTCGACATAGATTCCTCAACAAATGTAGATGGTGAATGTATTTGTAGTGTTGATAATTATGCTGAATTTAAAAATCCACACTTGGGGCATATAGTTACTGGTGACTTAGCCATTGTAAAAGATAAATCTTTAAGAACTATAATGTCATTTGGCACTAAATTCAGGTTACCTTCATGTAATAATTTTAAACAAGTCTTAAAGTCAATCAATGTGGACCTTGATAAATTTATTTATGGATTAGCTTCTAAATATGCTCAGCATTTAGAGGCATTTAATATGTGGAAATTTACTTTGTTAAGGTATATTCAAAATACCATTTGTAGTATAAATTTATCTAGATCTATATATAATATGGATAATGTAAAACACTCTGTTAATGATTTACATAGATCTTTTGTTATTACTTATGTTGATAAAGCCTCTAATAATTATGCTATTATTTGAAAAAATTCTATATTCAATATCTGCTAGATTATTTAAAAATAATAGTCTATTTAAAATTGATTCACACTCTGTTAATAGTATCAAATTGAAAATTATCAATATGTATAGTGATTTAGATATTAATAATAAATTTTTGACATTTCCATATATTGTGCTTATACCTAAATTTCATAAAAATCCTATTAAATTTAGAACTGTAACTAGTGGTCATAATTCATACTCCATTACTGCTAGTAAATTATTACTAAATTATTTAAATGTACTAAATATTAATGTACGAGATTCTAGTGATAACTACATTATTCTAAATAACAGTAAAGAATTAATAAATAAATTAAAAACATTTGGTAAAATAATAGGATTTCAAACTTTTGATTTTAAAGATCTATTTAATAATATTAAGATCACTGATCCATATGATGTCATTTTAGAATTATATAATGCATATATTACTAATCATTCTCATCTTACTAAATTTACCAATTTCCCTAAGCTTCTCCATTTTGTTCTTCTCAATAATTATATCTTTCAAGGTATTAATTTATACTTACAAGTCTCAGGTGTTCCACAAGGTGACTGTAGTAGCAGTATGTTAGCTAATTTATACCTATATCAATATGAAAAATTCTTTACTTCAACAGATTATAAAATTTACAGATATTTAGATGATCTGATTTGTCTTGTATTTAATGATAACTATGTCATAGATATAGATTTCTATCCGGATAATTTGGAATTAATACCTAATGAAACTACTATTAGTAATAATATTTATTAATTGGATTTTAATCTAATTATAGAACCTGCTCATGGGATAGTTACTAATTTATATGATAATTTTTTTTTTTAAATTTAATATTAATAAATTATTACCTTTTAATACCTGCAACTCGATTCAATTGTATAGAAATATTATACTTAATCAACTTTTTAGAATTTATAGATTATCAGATAAAAAATTTCATGCTTTGCACATTAATAACCTCAAAATTACCAGTAAAATGTATAAATATCCTGCATATTTAGTAAATGGTATAGTTAATAAGATTCGATTAGCCTAAAATTCTCATAATCTCGTTAGTATCTTATTTTAGCCGTACTTCTTCATTCTCTTGAAATTATATTTTCATATTTTTATCTTGTAGCTTTAACTGTTGAATATCTCATTTTATTGCTTTCACGCAGTACAGTTTTTATTACTCTCTTTGGCAACAGCAAATCACATCTTCTCATTTCTGCATATGGCAACATTGGTCTAGTCATATTTTGCTCGTCATGGTTGTACTAATGAAGTGTATTTTAAGGTATTTATGTTTCCTTTATATTTCCATTCTATATGCTTGTCGTCCATATAACACAAGTTTATAGATAAAATCTATCTTGCGTTTCTGAAACAAGCATTTTTGTGTTCATTTCGAAGGGATATATGGACTTGACGAGAATTTCTTCGAAATGAACTTATCTTAAGCCTAAAGCACTTCCATGTGCACGCTTTTTCGCTTGATTTTTTTGTTTTCCTATTTTCATTCCTCATCTTTGAAATTTGTTGATTGTCTTTGTCTTTATGACCTGCATTACACTTTATAATTTCCTCTTTATGTTTTAATTTCTTTTATTTCTTTATATTTTGTAGAAAATTTTGGAATAGTGTATTATGAGTTACTACTTACATTCTAACATTGGATTTACTAATTTATATATATATATATATATATATATATATATATATATATATATATATATATATATATATATATATATATATATATATATATATATATATATATATATATGTGTATATATATATATATATATATATATATATTATTCTATGGTAAGACATTTTCCTATAAAACAGCATTTTGCTGATATCACCATTATAAAATCGCAATCTCAGTATATTAAACCCAAGATTGCAAAACCTTATGTTGAAATATTGATCTTTACTAATTCGACAAGGCTGACTCCAAATCTAAAGCACATTGTTTAAATTCTCCTTAGTTCTTAAAAATATAGCCTTCCAAAATATGGCCTTTTTTGCTGGTTTTGTGAGAAAATGCTCTAAAAAGTGATTTGTGACTGGTTTCATGAGCTGAAAAATCTCATGCCTAACAACTCATTGATATATAATCACCGATATAACTGAATCCAATACAA
Source organism: Amaurobius ferox (assembly GCA_951213105.1). Classification (NCBI taxonomy): domain Eukaryota; kingdom Metazoa; phylum Arthropoda; class Arachnida; order Araneae; family Amaurobiidae; genus Amaurobius; species Amaurobius ferox. The sequence goes on from OX578153.1 coordinate 78,553,587, forward strand.
AAGACCCTTTTCTTAATGTTCCTCCGTAGTTAGGTATTCCCGGTAGAAGCTAATGACTTTCCAAAAAACTCGACCACGTCGATGTGAATGGTCGACGGAAGTTGATGCCTGTCGATGACTGTATTTTGCGTATGGCCGTGATGCACCTCCTCCGTTCAATTTGTTTAGAACTTCAATCACACAACCGCATTTCACTAATATTCAATGAAAATAATAAACATGTCATCCAATAAAATTTACACAAACTGCTATAGCAAATTTGAATAACATCGATACATCCTTAAAAGCAAATTTTCTTTCGGGAAACATATCTGTTTATGGGGAATTCATTTTTTGAAAATTTGAGGGAATGCTTAAAGTGCCGCAAGTTCCTAAGTTGTTGCATTGTTCGTTATTGTACTGTTTATGTCAATTACAAATTAGAACAGATTTGATCATAGTTTTCTCGAGTCGATACAACAGCAAGCAGGACGTAGCGTGGCTGTTTTTGCTGATATAACAATGTACCCCGAAATTATTGAATGATGAATTGTTAATGTGAGACCAGGATTTACGTAGACAGTTTTATATGTGGATTTATGATAACTAGCAGGTCTGACAATGGCACCAGACTGCAAGACGCCAATGTATTTCAGCCTTGATCCGAGAGGTGTCAGCAAGTACCATAAATAAGGGGGCTTCAAGTACAGGTTGGATCCAGACATAGCACTTATTGGAGGCTAAAGGGAAAACCATGGGATTGGTTAAAATGTTAACCAATATGGAAGTGTTACCGCGTCGCCCTTAGGTGAACCAATGGTAGCCGTTGAGGCGTATTAGACCTCACTCAAAAAAACGCCAATGTATTGCAGCAATGGCCAAAAGGTCGAAAACACCGATTACACGACTCACCCTAGGGTGTGAGCAGCAGTTTGAGTGGCCTGGGACCCGTGAGATCAGCAAGTGCCATAAATAAGGGGACTTTAAGTACAGGTTGTTTCAAGCCAAAGTAGTTACAGGAAGCTAAAGGTAAAACCATGGGATTGATTAAAATATTAACCATTACGGAATTGTTACCGCATCTCCCTGAGGTCAGCCAATGGTAACCAAAGAGGCGTATCAGACCTCAGGCAAAAGGATATGGCAACCGAGAGAAGGTTCTGCAGATTGAGATTCAGATATGTAAAAATTACGGTAATAGAACGGAACAGATTTAGACGAGATCAGTAAGAAATTCAGAGTAATGCAGTGAGTGATATAGAGTTAGAGTAAGATATTATTCAAAGTAATGTAGTGAGATATGTAAGTTACAGAATAAGTGAGAGGTGAGTAATAGTAACAGGCTACCACAGTAAGAAGGAAGACGCCCATTGAAATCTTCATAAAGTAACGCGCACGCAGTGATGATGTGTCAGCTTTATGATGAGAGTCAGTAGTGTGCTGTATGTCCATGTCCAAAGAAAAAATTGCAGGTATGTACATATGAAATATTGTAAAATGTCATAACCATATGTATAATAATAAGTTACCTGGTCTCACATTACCAATCTCCTCCTTAAATTGTATGTGATACTTTTTGTAATTAATTTAATAATGAATAAAATGGTCTTAATAAATAATGTTACTTTAAAGTTAAAATGGGCGCAGTTAATTGTGAGTATTATTATGTTAGTATATTATATTACAGGAACTCGTACTAAAGATATATACATATGGTGGGTTATTGCGGCATTGCAAAGTATCCACACATTGGGTTTAACTAATTTCAATCCTTAAGTTTCTCTTTTAATTCCTTTTATCACCACAATTAAAACAATGAAATTTGGGGTATTCGTGTAACGGAGGACATTGGTAACAACTTGAATGATTTGCCTTCCTCAAACTTTTTTAAACTCCACAGCTTAACAACAATGACATTTGTAGTTTATTTTTCCAATTGTAAACTTCACTACTAATATATTAGCTCCAGTTTTGTTTTCTGCATATAATTGTGACGATCAACAAGAAGCTTTAGAGCGTTTGCTATTTTCATTCCCAGTACAATTGCATTGCTTTTACTTTGGTGGCATATTATAATAATATAAGAATCCAAATCTCAGTTTTATTAATATTTTATTTCAAGCCTAAATTATTGTTCAACACAGCCGCTTTTAAATGTAAATATATTAAATGATTATAAGTTAAAATTTACATGAGTTAACTCACGCTGTTTCAAATGTAAACACATTAAATGCTTATCAGTTAAAATCTATAAGAATTGAAATTAAGATAAAATTGTTAGCTACATTAATAACTCAATTTTGATCATACCTGTATGTGCAATTACAGTTAAGAAACACTACCAAGTAATTAAATCCGGTTAAAATCAGGGAATGTAATTAAAGAGATTTTTCATGGCAATAACAATTACATTTGTTGTAACTAAGGAGGAGGAGAAATACATCTAATTCCATCTCTAAATTCTACCATCTTTAATATCGAAATAATTGATAAGCACAAAATTTGTTTATATTTGGACATTGCGTCCCATATAATGTTATCGATCTTATATTTGTTGGAGGAAAAAGACCAAAATGATTTCTTGCAACTTTGCAAGTCCAAGTGTACTAACTAGAGTTACAGTCTATTAATCCATAAAATATTTATGCTCTAAACATTTTCTATACTTCAATATATCATTCCTCAGCCATGTTTATGACGTTTCTGCCAGCAGCCACTCCTAGAAAAGTTGGAAGTCTTTTCAACCAATTAAATATATCCCCACACTCACAATGCTTAATTTATTTAATTAATATGCTATGAACTAAGGCTTAAATCAAAACTCAAAGTCCATCTAGCACATCTACGGGATCACATTAGTACATATGTAAAATTTTAGAAGTGTATACATTTTGTCGTTTATTCTCAATGCATGGGCAAATGTTTTCTGAATTTATTTTTATCATTGAGAAATATGCATAATTTTTATCCCTATCCGGCAGGTAGATGTCTACTTCTTACGGGTAGCTTAATTTCTATTTTCTATATGACATATGAATGCTTATTATTTTCAATGATAAACAAAACCAGTCGTACGACTAATAAGTTCTACATTACGCACTGCAAATTTATATTATATAATAAAAGAACATATTTGTGTTTATGAGTGTGATTCCGGTTTGTAGCGAAAGATCGAACTGGCAGTCAACAGTGAAATTTGTTAATGATCCTTTTCATCCCCGTAATATGCACCCCGATATAAAGATTTTTTTTAAATTCGGATTAGTTTAAAAGTTAGGAAAGTCAAATCACCATTTACCTCCATTTTGTAAAATAAAATATATTCTATCTTAGCCGACGCAGACGAGATATGCTGTAATTGGATCACAGGTGTTTCGCCTCGACAAAAATGTTGCTGATTGCAAACCAAGTGCATTTCAGTTATAGCTTTTATAACGAATTTATTGCGAATTTAAAAGATTTCGACCTAATTTTAATAAGTTTAATATTATATTATCATTAGGTGCAAAATTTGCTAACATTTAAATTGAATTGAATGAAAATTCACTAAGATACCAATATATTATTTTGAATTTTACATCGCAGGCAAAGAAACTTTTTCCTATTTTGGTACTTGTTCATCATGAATCAAAATACTTATTCAAAACTATTTTTATTCAGTCGTTTTGCCAAAGATCAGCGATCGATAGCTTATTTAGACAGTATTCGAGGAACTTATTTAGGGCATATCAAACGGGTTTGTTTATTGTGTGTCCAAGGACCTTATTTAAGCGTATTTTCACCACGTTGTAAATTTTATGGATGAGCATAGCACTACCAAACGGCCTGGATGTTTTCGATTCAAAACCGGCTATTTGGAAATTGGAGTTTTTCTGTATCTGTATTATTTAAGTAGCGTACGCTCCCTTAAGATTCGGGTAATTCAGTAATTTGTTGTAGCATCTCCATATACTTTGGAGGAAATATTCTAAAATCTTGTTGCATTTGGTTTTATGGGTGGTTTTTATGGTTATCTTAACTTCGAAAAACTGTTTCTCTCTAGTGGAATGAAATTTAAATTAATCGTATAATGTTTACAAAAAAAAAATAATTTATTTTTGTTTGCATTATTTGTGTAAATCTACTGCTGTAAGAAAGATGTTCCAAGTGTTGACGTATAATGTGTTAATAATCCCGAAACTCACTTTGCTCCTATTTAGTAACATCTGAAGAATAAAGTATCAATCAGATACTAATAATATAAAACATCTTTTTGCTTTCTTTCATTATGATATAAGTTATATTGAAAGAAAATATAAAAGAGGTCATTAGTTATGTGTCATGTGACAAGTATAAATTTATCATAAATGTTCCCAATTCCTCAATTGTTCCGCAAATACATCCAATTTGGATAAAAGAAGAACTTCCCAAAATCCAAAAATCAATTAAGTGAAAAATTTAGTAAGTTCAAAATACACTGCACGCATGAATGATCAATCATGATTTATTATTGAAAATATAATTTATGAATAATAATCAAAGGTCTTGCAATTGTTACTAAAGAGAGTTCATAAGATCATTGTTTTGCAACATAAATAATTTATGAGGGATTTTACCTTACTATATAAAAGATAAGCCCAGCGATGACGTGAATCCCTTTTTATTTGCCTCACCTCGAATTATTTGGAAACATAAACAAATTTGGGAATCACTTGTGGTGATCGTATACTAATTGCGGATAATCTTGGATAAAAAACAGATTGCGAATGTAAAAGGGTAGTCGAATATAAATTGCAAATTATCTGGGGAATCGTATGCAAATTACGAATTGCTAGAGATTTGCAAATTGAAAATTGCTTGGAGAAGTGTCATAAAATGTTTCGAATTTCTTGGGTGGACATATATAAATTGCGAATTGTTTGAGAACATAAGCAAATTGCGAATAAATGCGGAGTAATCAATTCACCTAGCTATTTTATTATCTTCATCTGTATAACATTTTCATAACTTTTTGAAATAATAAATATTCAATTCGTTGAATTAATGATGATTTCCTAGGAAAAACGTGTAAATCTTACGAGTGCAATCCTCACAAAGAAAAAGTTTGAAGTGTGGGAAATCCCCACGAGAGAAATAAAAAGTGTAAACCTAAGGAGGGAAAAATATATTCATTTTCACAAATAAGAAAATTTGCGCTGTCTGTAATTAACAATATTTTTTTTCCTTTTCAAAGAGAACCATGTTTACTGTCAAATAAGTCAACGCTACTCTAAAATTAGAAATTAGGTAAAACAAATTTATGCTTTAAACTAAATTGTATTTTGAAGTTTTTAATTAAACACTTTCTAATCTTGACAACATAATCCTTCACCTTCTTAGGAAAATTTTGCGAATGCTTATGATTTTTATTGCATCCATGTACTCAGCTTGTAATATTCAAACGCATTTAATGCTTTGTTACATGAATATTTTGGGGGGAATGACTGCACAATTGTAAATTTTTTGTTATGCGAAAATGATTTTCATAACAATTGTGTCTGAAATGAACTTGAAATTTTCAGTGACTTTTATTCAAAATATAAAATTTTCACAGCATCCCAATTAATTTGAGGAGTAGATATATATATATATATATGTGTGTGTATACGCATATATATATATATATATATATATTGTATTAGAAATATGTAATAATAAAAAAAATCAAGTAATATTAACATCACCATAGAAGCAAATTCACGGCCATAATGCCGATAAGAGAAGAGAACAGCACAAGTCTGAGTATTTATCTCTAACTAACACAAACACATGCCTGTTTCAGATAGAGCAATAGTACATTACTATAAATACTCCAACCCAGACTACAGGGGCATCAAAAACGGAAAAAATGAAAATAGGATACATTAAGAAAATTTGTATTACCATGCGGCATGCACCCTTCTTCTTCCACCACGTGTATACACGATCAACCTGAACAGCTTAATTATCTAGAAGCACCGGAATGAACAAGTCGAAATTCTACCAGGGAGGCAGTACGAACGTTCACAAGAATACTCCCAGACCCGTCCAGTGAGTCTAAGCTGGAGACATATATATATATATATATATATACGTATATATATATACATATATATATTATATATATACGTATATATGTATATATCTATATATATATATATATATATATATATATATATATTTATATATATATATATATATGTGAGGCCAGAATATGTCCTCACATGAGACATTTTTATTTCAATATTTATGGTGCATAGAACGGCTAACAAAGGTTTTAGTCTAGCTGGCGCCGGAGTTTACAACAACGTGAACTTTTAGGTCAAATACAATAAATTTGGGTGTCCCAGGCCAAAGGGGCTGAGAGGGGCCTTGATAAATGTCAAGTGATGCCATTGGGTTTAGAAGAACCAATGAGCGCCAAGGAGAAGAAGGGCGGAGCTCCCTCCCCCCCGCCGAAGGAACCACAAGTCACTTTGATACGAAATGTTGCAGAAGTAACTTTGATACGAAATGTTGCAGAAGTAACTTTGATACAAAATGTTGCAGAAGTAAGTCTGACACGAAATGCGGTTGCAAGAGGTTTCATACGAAGTGTTGTTGAAAGGAGTTTGACAAAAGGAGCGAAGCGAACATGACCTAGCAGAGATGACTTAGGAGTTGCATTTATAGTATTCAGATACAAAGTATCAGTCGAAGTGAGATATACGAGGAGGAGCCACACACCGCAGAGTTGTGGCAGTATAAGACTGATGCAAGCGAGATGATGAGCCCAAGTCTAAACTGGAAGGTATGTGCTCTGATGTTACCGGTCCTAGACACCTTCGTAAAATTAATATTTCTGGTCGTATCTCCCCTAGCTAAAATAGTTAAATGAAAATTGATAATAAATGAGAAATGATATAAATGATAAATTGTTGTTGATGATAGATGTGGTTAATAAATTATATTGTTTAAGTTTTAAATAGTCTAATCTTTTAATATTAATTAATAATTTTTTTCAGGACTTACACAAAAGGTAAAAATAATTGGAGGGTTATTGCGGCACAACAACGAGCGATGTACGTTTAAATGTTAATTCCACTTTATAAGACCAACGGCCATGTTTTCAATGATTAATAAGCAATATATGTTAATATTAATATAAAAACAAAACTCTATTCATTTTAATTCTTTGTGCCACAATATATATATATATATATATATATATATATATATATGAATATATATATATATATATATATATATATATATTTATATATATATATATATATATATATATATGAATATATATATATATATATATATATATATATATATATATATATATATATATATATATCTTGATTAAATCTTAAAGTGCAATCAATAATATTAACTTACATAAACCACATATATATAAAATCAATTAATATTACATAAATACAGTGGTGAACTAATTTCTAAGCCATTATTATTTGTCCTATCATAACATGGTTAATTAAATGGTAACCTTTCTGCCCGCCCCTTTTACGTTTCCCCCCCCCTTTTACCTTTCTGCCCCCCCCCTTTTTAAATCTGTTTTTGTATTTACTATTATATATCTGCTTAATATAAAAGTGCGGCATTGCGCCTTAATATTTTGCAGTATTTAGCAGTGTGATGATAATATATTTTATGTATAGTATTTTTTACATATTTTTCTAATATATATATATATATATATATATAATTCTACAAAGTATTAACATCTCTAAAAAAATACCACTTCCACTTCATGGTATAAAGCCTCCGCCAAATACAAAATAATCTGATGTGGGCAGCACCTAACTTTCCTTATATAATGCAATTTACTTCTTTAAAGGTGGAAAAGTGATGACAAAATTCATGGCATGGTGTTGTAACGTTAAATTGTAAATTTGGTGCTTTTGCGGTTGACAGCATGCAAAACTACTTCGTTCCTAATTAACCTTTATTTTACGCAACTATAATGTAACAATTATAAATATTGATATAATCCTCAATAAGCAATATAGCCCATATATTTAAATATTTTAATAATAAATTCATTAATTAGGCGTTATTTTCTTCAACTGGTTCGACTATATATATATATATATATATATATATATATAACTGGTGAATATACTTCTTTAGTGTGACGAATGTCTTTGGAGAATATATTTAGGCACAAACTAATTTTGCATATTTGCAACTTTGTATGGTTAAATGCACGACAGTTTAGGGATATGATATATAATGCGGTTTTTTTTTTATTACCTTCAATAGGTTAATAATGTTTAGGAGAAATAGCGATAACTGGGAAGAAAGGTGTATATGCTAATTTTATATTCTGTAGATTTGATGTTATGTTTCGTATGCAAATCTTTCCCATATGCAAATCGGAGGTACTTTTATTTGTAGTAGACAGTTTTTCGTCTAATGATACAAAGTCTAACAAAACATTTGGTTTGATTGTATGATCCAATGAACCGGACTAGCAAACGACGTTCGGCAATTTTGGGGGGAGAGACAGCGCGATTATACATTATATTTCATTTGCACCGATAAGCATAAAATACACATATATCCGAAAAACAACGTTAAAAATAGTTTACTCGTGTTCTAACATCCGTAAAAAGTATCAATTTAACAAAAATTCGTTTTCGGATAATCGATTCAGTTAGCATAATTTCCCTTCATATAAAATATTATGTATTATAAGATATGATAAAGTGGTTTAAGTATTGTGATGTAAATTACATAGACTGAATAAAGCTCTGTTCTAATTTCCGAAAGTGCTAATAGGAAAGATTGAACACTATTTTAATGAAAAATAAGAAATGTAAAAGGGGATAGGGAAATAGTGCCCTTAAAGATTCAGAGACTCAAGAATTTTACGATTTTGCCTGTAGTAAAAATCAGCACTTTGGAGAATACAATCTTCCTTTATGTAAATTACTTGAAAATTTATCATTCGCGGATTTCTTGTGCTCGCTTAGTGGATTTATCTATAGTTAGATGGCTGTTATCAAAATGTCTGCTAATAGAGACATCCATAAAAAGTGATATCTAAAAAACTGACTATTAGCTGCAGACACCGCAGTTGATAAAGGCAAAACTATATTTTAAATATAGATTAGAAGAAAATTTAATAACATATTGAATACATTTTATGATTTTTGTTAAAATATGAATTACAATTAAAACATGCCAGTACACATATTTGAATATTACCGGTGCTGGTGCCATTTGTTATCCCACGGCCAGCCAATGTGTTATGAAAATAACAGAACGAAGGGTATTGGTTTAATTTCACTTAACTGCGCATTTGTTCCATGCAGATTTCTGAATTAAAAGTCAGTGTTTGGATAAATTCTTATACTAATTAAAGTCATTTTTTATATAATATGTACTGTTAAAATATTATCGAATTCTATGGATACTACACAAATAAATTTCAATTTTAATTTTTCATAATCACTTTGTTTGTGTGGAGATAGTATTTGTTGTAAGTTTTGGATTTAACAAAGGATTGTTCAAACAGCTGAAGTCAAAAATATACCTATGACCAGTCAAACAATGAATAAAATAAAACGGCATTTTGACTTGCACTAATTGTATATATAATCTCCTCATTGATAAGTTTTCTCAATTTCCGTATTTTTAAATAGGCATTATAGCAACTGCTGAAATAATAAATTGGAATTAAATTATCTGCTTTAAAATGTATTATTATTATTTTTTTATATTTATTGCAAATAAACATTATTTAATCCCCCGCCACCCAACAGTTTTTACTGCTAGAAATGAAAGTGAACATATATGTTCGTGGCAATGTACACGATTAATATATGTTATTTCTTTTAATGATTGAATCTTGAAGATATTTTATAATTAACGGTACTTTTATTATAATTAAATATAATTATCAGAATGTTTATTTTTATAATTTCTTACAGCATGTATAGACGCCGTAAACCCCGATGGAAAAGTATGCGAAAGTACAGTACTGTATTCCTGTGCAAAAATTCTGTACTTGGTATCTTTTCAATTATTAGAGTGTGTGCATAACTAAGGATTTATAATTGTAGCACTTATGTTACAGAAACTAACAAAACACCGAAAAAGAAATTTACTCTTCTATTTAATTTTTATTTTATCTACGCATATATGATTCTAGAAAATACTTTTTTATTTCTTTTAAGATGTTTATGAACACAACATATATGTCGTTTTATCACTTTTGTTACAATGTATAAATGTTCATTATGATGTAAAAATATCTAATACCGGCCGCACTATTAAATCTATTTAAACATCATATAATATAAAAATAATTAAAGGGAGTAAAAGAATAAAAGGTATTCTGTAAATTTTAATTTTGAAATATAAAGCAAATAAAATGTGGTTCAACTGCTCTTAGAATCCTAGTTTCTCATACCAAAATCCATTTTTTGTGTTATATTTGCAATTTTTTCAAGAACGAAATTAAAAAATCTGTGTTGTTGATCGAAATGTTTGCAATTATAGTATGTTAATATTCATTTTAAAAATCATTTCTGCATGGTAATATTGATTTTATACTGCTTGATAAAATATTTCGATTGATACCACGTTTGACAATGTACCCCTTCTGGCGGGCCAAGTTACTCCTTCCCAGGGGAGGCTCGTGAAAGAATTCATTATTATATGTGGTAGCTATAGTATACACAAAAAATCATCCACCGTCTGACGAACTACATCACTCTAAAATTAGTCAAAATGTGTTCAGGAGGTCCTGAAATATATATGGACATAAAAATCTAGATATCGAAAATTGTCATGGAAACAATACTTTCTACATACTCTAGTCTATAGTATGAGATAAGGATTCAGTTCAAAAGGGTCCATTAATCATTTGCCGTCACAAGTTACCCCTTCTCAGGGGAGGCTAATGATGTCACAAACACAAAAATCGTATCTCATCTACTTTTTACTGCATCGATAGAAACTAATATGCTTCATTAACACTGAGAACTTAATTACCCGTTTTGTGTATAATTATTAGAAATTTTGTTCTCTGTTGCCATGTTAAAAACAAAAAAATTTCAAAAAATTTCGCCGTTTTAGCTAGAATTTTGAGAAATTCTATCTCGTTCTAGATTCTTCGTTAATAAAGTCAGACAGAAACATTCGTAAAATTCATTATAATTTGTAGCAGCTATAGTGTATGAAAATAAACCACCATACAGACAGTAATACATCACACTAAAAATAATCAAAACCTATTCAGGAGTTCCTAAATCATATATTGACATCAAAATCTCGAAATCGAAAATTTTCATAAAAATAATACCTTCTATGCTATATAATATACTAAAAGTGATCTGTACAAAATTGATCATTAATTATGCGCTCCGGGACCATTGAAATTTATCATAAACGTCCCAAACCCACCCATTGTTCCATAAATGTATTCAATTTAGATAAGGTAAGAATCTGCGTAACCGAAAATCACTTAGTACGTTATTCCACAGAATCCCTGATACACTCACAATATTAATGATTATTCATTTAAAATCTCATTTACATATAATTACCAATGTCTCCTGCGATCGTCCTCAAAGGGGTTTTATACAATGGTTTTACCCCGAAGAATAATATATGCGAATATGGAATTTCAAGTACATGTTGCACTAAAGAATGGTTTCGACTATAATTATTGGTGGCAAATGTTGTGCCATGCAAAATTATACCAATACGAATTTTCTAACCCAAGATGGGGGACTAACAAACGGTTTTCGGATTAATTTTTATGAATGTGGGGAGACTGCACATATAATTTCATTCATACATGGAAGCATATAGCATAAACATATACTCTGAAAATAGTTCAATTGTTTTCTAATATCCACAAAATGTATAATTCTAATAAAATCTCGATTTCCGATACTCGAATATATTACAATACTTTTCCGATACATATTATATTATGTAGGATATGATAAAATACTTTAAATATTTATAGTGACGTAAATCGCCTAATGCTATTTACTTCACAATTGCTATTTATGTCATAAATGCTATTTACTTCACAGAAACAAAAGAATACTGCTGTGTTTTCATTTCTGAAAGTACTTTTAGGAAAGATTAAACACTATGTAAAAGAATTATATGAAATGCAGATGGAGGCCAACGGCCCTACCGTGCTGAAAACTCCGGTGGTTCTCGTTAGATCACCAAAGTCAAGCAGCATCGGGCGCGGTTAGTACTTGGTTGGGTGACAACCTGGGAACACCGCGCGCTGTTTGCAAATTTCGGGCGCGGTAGCCCGATGGTTTGCGAGCTGAATTTGCACGCTGCCACAACTGCCGCCGTGTTCATGCGGAGTAAGACCAAGTTAATCATGTGGGTCCGTAAGTCCTTCAGAGAGGTTGGTGGTAGGGGAAGAAGGGTACGGTCCCTGTAGATGTCTCCCCCACTGGGTTCCGGTGTAAATTGGGTGGCACTTCCCGACCGTAGTACCCGAGTACCCCCTGACCGTAGTACCCGAGGTATTTGTTGAATAAATACCTGTCAAAAGAGGCACCCAAAAACGTGACAGCTAAAGAAAAATTGACCACTAACTACAGGCAATGCAGCTGGTAAAGATTAAACTTCATTTTAAATATAGATCAGAAGGAAAATTATGTAAAAAGTTAAAGTTTGAATGTATTTTATGTATATTTAAAAATATGAATTACAATTTAAACATGCCAGTACACCTCTTTTAACATTAAAGTTCCTAACGTCACGTGACTGATATCAAAATTCCATTGTGCAAACGGTCAAAATAACCGCTCCGGTAATTAAACTGTTAAAAGTCACGTTTAAATGTTATTAATTTGTGTTACAACTTCATTTTGAATGTGTAGAAAATCCAAATAATTAAATATGTTTAAAATGGCTTATTTAGAAACGTGCCGGTTTTATGTGTTACTTATGGGTTACAAGTTATTTAAGAATCTCGATTCAGCCCGCTGGTCAGGACGCAACTGGACAGCCCTGAAAAATTACAGACATAATAATTGTGTGAGACCAAATAAAGCAATATAGGTCCAATGTAATACGCCATGTTGCGAAACAAACTAAACAAATACAAAGACCAATTGTTACCATATTTTACATAATGTTTATGACCCATAAATTGAAGTTGAGGTCTCACAATGTACACATGAGTGTAATCCACACTTCCCCACCTGACCCTCAATGATCTACATTAATCCAAACAGGACCAATTCTACGGGATTATGGGAGCAACTCAAGGCCAATCAGGCTAAGGGGTCACAAATATGGCATGTTACAAGGCATGTTCACGAATCAAGTTAAAAATTAAGATTAACTAAGCCAATAAAGGGGGCAAGCAGATGAGAAGTGTTGATCAAGATGTGCGTATTTGTAAAATCGCCGATCTGATAAACAGAAGTGAAATTATGGTCGATATAAACACATCTGTTAAAACGGTTTTATATGTTGAATGAGACCTGTAAAAAGATTAAATATGTGCAAACTTGCAAAAGAGGCAGAGTTGTACAATATTTTGAGTTGCACTGACCAGTTTCTAGTTATCCGAATGGACAGCCAGACAAATTGACATTTCAATATACCCAAGACATTTAAAAGCCAAGTACGTACCAGCGATATATTCTAAGAACTGGGTCGTGCGAGAACTTTAAACGTTTCGCTCAATAATTGAGTGGTCTCACATTTCCTCGCATATTTTATAAATTATTGAATGAGTTTTCGTATGAAATCATATTCGTAAATATTATAGTATTTTCTTTGAACGCTACTTAAATAAATATTTTAAATTATGAGCTAAATATTATAGAGTTACTAACAATTTACTTTTCAGATGAAGTTAACACTCACTGTAAAGATAAAATTGGAGGGTTTTTCTTTAAAAACATCGCAGTGACGCCCCTATTATGACGTGTTTAAAAAATTAATAAAGAGTATTTAAGGAAATCATTTATGATAAGTATTGTATATTCTCCACAATACGCAGTACACATAATATTTAAAGGTCATTCGAAGAAAAAACTAAGTAATGGACAATTGGTCAAAATAATCTTGGCGATTTATATAACCTATTATTTTAATGACCAGGCACAGTCCAATCATTTGCCCATTTTTAGCGATCGGGTCATTGTCATAAGACGTTGTCCCGGCGCATCAGAGGGAGCGAGGACTATGGACACTAAAGCATCCATACCAGCAGATGGCACTTGACCCTTCTACCCGGTAGCCATTGGGTACGAGGAACCGCTTGCATTAGACCTCTTAGCCCCTGGACGGCATTTTATACAACCCTAACACAGGTAATATGACAGTTAATATGTTCTATAAAATGCACAGTTATTTATTTTATTTAACTTCTGATTACATCTATGCAGTTTTGCTGGATAAAACATGTATTAGACACTACCATCTCTATTGATCAAGGGAATTCATTTTTTAGTAAACATAAAATTTTAAAATATTATCGGTATCTATAGATAGCACATAAATTCGTTTCAAGTATAATTTTTCGTAATCTCAAATTCTGCGGTTATAGAATAAAGTTATCCGTTTTGGTTTAACTGATAGTTGTCCAAATATAGTTGCAGTCAAAAAAAATCTGATGTGAGCAGCACATGACTTTCCCTCCAGACTTAAATTCTTTGCCTCTTTATTTCGTTAATAATTCATTACATTTAGTTTAATTGTACTACATAACACACATAAATAATGGACTGCATAGCAAAAATGCGAAAGAATTAAAATATCTCGAGAACGGCTTTAACAACAGTTTAATTGCATAAACTAACTCCCACATTTATTTAAAATGACACTGAATTGGCACTTTTAATTCAATTTTCGTTCTCAGTTGATAACTGGACTTTTTTTCCAAGCTGGTTCAGTGCAAATGCGAAAAAACAAAGTCCGAAAAGTTTTAGCCATAAAAAAAATAAAAATAAATATTATTCTATGGCAACACAGATTCCTATAAAACAGTATTTTGATGTTATCACCATAATAAAATCGCAATATCAGTCTGTCAAATTTAAGATTGCAACTTCGCGCGCTGAAAAATTGATCTTTACTATTTAAACTAGGCTGAATCCAAATCTAAAATCCATTATTCAAATTACTCCGTGATCGCAAAAAACAGCCTTCCGAAGTATGTGTTTTTCCTTTTCTGGTTTTATGAAAAATTCTTTAAAAAGTGATTTGTGACAGATTTCACAAGCTGAAAAATCTGATGTCTTATAACTCACTGATATCCAATCACCGATATATCTGAATCCAATACTAAAGACCTTTTTCTTAATAATCCCCCAATAGTTAGGTATTGCCGGTAGAAGCTAATAACTTTTCCAAAAACTCGTCCACGTCATTGTGAACGGTCGACGAAAGTTGATGTCCGCCTATTCTTGTATCGTGCGGATGGCCGTCATGTAGTTTGTCCGTCTAAATTTTTCAGAACGCCAATCACGCAACCACATATCACTCATATTTAATTAAAGCAATAAACATGTAATCCAATCAAATTTACACAAACTGTCATAGCCTGGCCACTCAAACCGCTGCTGTAAGCTCTCGGGTCAATCTAGAGGTCTGGGTTTTCCTCAAACTGTCATGGCAAATTTGAAAAACATCGATACATCGTTGAGAGTAAATTTTCTTTCGGGAAACATACCTGCTTATGGGAATTTCATTTTTGAAAGTATGAGGGAATATTTAAAATGCCGCAAGCTCCTAAGTTCCTGTATTGTTCGTCATTATATTATCGACGGTCAACAAACAGCTTTAGAGCGTTTGCTATTTTCATTCCTAGGGCAATTGAATTGCTTTTGTTTTGGTGACATATTATAATAAAGTAAGAATCCAAATCTGGTTTTTATTAATATTTTTCTTTCAAGCCTACATTATTGTTAAACACAGTCGCTTTTAAATGTAAATACATTTAAAGGTTTTAAGTTAAACATTAAAAGAGTTAACTCACGCTGTTTCAAATGTAAACACATTAAATAACTATCAGTTAAAATCTATAAGAATTGACATTATATTAAAATTGTTAGCTGCATTAATAATTACATTTTGATCATAACTGCATGTGCAATTACAGTTGAGAAATACTACCAAGTAATTAAAATCCGGTTAAAATCAGGGAAATGTAATTAAAGAAATTGTTCGTGGCAATAACAATTTCAATTGTTGTAACTAAGGAGGAGGAGACATATATTTAATTCCGTCTCTAAATTCTACTATCTTTAATGTCGAAATAATTGACAAGAACAAAATTTGTTTATATTTGGATGTTGCGTTCCGTATAATGTTGTTAGTTTTATGTTTGTTGGAGGAATAAGAACAAAATAATTTTTTGTAACGTGGTTTTAGCACTATTTGCCCTGTCGTGGCAGTCAGTTACAAGTTCAATTGTACTAACTAGCGCTATAGTCTAGTAATTTATAAAATATTTATACTCTAAATATTTTCAAAGCTTCAATATATCATTACTTAGCCATGTTTATGACGTTTCTGCCAGCAGCCAATCCAAGAAAAGTTGGAAGTCTTGTCAACAAATTAAATATATTCCCACACTCATGATGCATAATTTATTTAAATATTATGTCATGAACTAAGTATTAAATCAAACTTCAAAGCCCATATAGCACATCTACGGGTTCTCAGTAGTATATATGTAAAATGTTAGAACTGTATACATTCTGCCATTTATTCTCAATGCCTCGGTAAATATTTTCAGAATTTATTATTATTGTAGAGAAATATATATAATTTTTATTCCTATCCGGCAGATATATTTCTACACCTTACGGGGTATGTGATTCTCTTTTTACTATATGACATATGAATACTTATTATTTTCAATGATAAACAAAACCAGACGTATGACTAATAAATCCTACATTACGCACTGCAATGACATATTAAATAATAAAAGAACATATTTGTGTTTATGCGTGTCGTCGCCTGTTTGTAACGAAAATTTGAACCGGCAGTCAACAGTGAAATTTGTTAGTGATCCTTTCCATTCCCGTAATATGCACCTCGATATAAAGATTTTTTAAATATTCGAATTAGTTTAAAAGTTATGAAAGTCAAATCACAATTTACCTCCATTTTCTAAAATAAAATAATTCTTTCTTAGCCGACGCAGACGCGATATGTTGTAATTGGATCACAGCTGTTTCGTCTCGACAAAAATGCTGCTTATTGCAAACCAAGTGCATTTCCTTTATAGCTTTTATAACGAATTTATCGCGAATTTAAAAGATTTCGACCTAATTTTATATTATATTTATAATAAATTTTATATTAAATTTAATATTATATTATCATTAGGTGTAAAATTTGCTAACTTGAGGTCTAAAATTTGGTGTAACTTGAGGTGCACTTTAGGTGCAACTCTAACTTGAGGTTTACTTTAAGTGTAGCTCTAACTTGAGGTGTACTTTAGGTGTAACTCTAACTTGAGGTGTACTTTAGGTGTAACGCTAACTTGAGGTGTACTTTAGGTGCAAACTTTGCATTTAACTTGAATTGGATGAAAATTCACTGAAATAACAATATACTATTTTGAATTTTGCATCGCAAGCAAAGAAACTTTTTCCTACTTTGCTACTTGTTCATCATGAATCAAAATACTTATTCATAACTATTTTTATTCAGTCATTTTGCCAAAGATCAGTGATCGATAGCTTATTTAGACAGTATTCGAGGAACCTTTTTAGGGCATATCAAACGGATTTGTTTAATGTGTGTCAAAGGACCTTATTTAAGCGTATTCTGACCACGTTGTAAATTTAATGGATGAGCATAGCAATACCAAACGGCCTGGATGTCTTCGATTCAAAACCGGCTATTTGGAAATTGGAGTTTTTCTGTATCTGTATTATTTAAGTAGTGTACGCGTCTTTAAGATCCGTGTAACTCTGTAATTTGTTGTAGTATATCCATATATTTTGGAGGAAAAATTCTAAAATCTTGTTACTTCTGGTGTTAAATTTTAACTTCGGAAAATCGTTTCTCTCTAGTGCAATGAAATTTAAATTTATCGTATAAAGTTTACAAAAATAATTAATTTAATTTTTGTTTGCATTATTTGTGTAAATCGACTACTTTAAGAAAGGTGTTCCAAGTGTTGATGTGTAATATGTTAATAATCCCAAAACTCACTTCTCTCCTATTTAGTAACATCTGAAGTATGAAAGTATCAATCAGATACTAATAATATAAAACGTGTTTGTTTTCGTTAATTATGATATAAGTTCCATTAAAAGAAAATACAAAAGAGGTGATTAGTTTTGTGTCTGTCACGTGAAAAGTATAAATTTAACAAAAATGTTCCCAATTCATTCATCTATTGTTCCTCAAATACATCCAATTTAGATAAAAGAAGAATTTCCCAAAATCGAAAATGAATTAAGTTAAAAATTTAATAAGTGCAAGTCACTGCAAGCATGAAAGACGAATCATGATTAATTATTGAAAATATAATTTATGCATAATCATCAAAGATCTTGCAATTGTTCCTAAAGAGAGTTCATAAGATCATTGTCTTGCAACATAAATAATTTATGAAGGATTTTACCCTACTATATAAAAGGTAAGATTTGCGTTGACGTGAATAACTTTTTATTTGTCTCACCTCAAAATTATTAGGAATCATAAACAAATTTGCGGATTTCTTGTGGTGGTCGTATACTAATTGCGGATAAACGTGGGTCAAAAACAAATTGCTAACTGAAAAGTGCAGTCAAATATAAATTGCAAATTATATGGGGATTCGCATGCAAATTATGAACTGCTAGGGATTTTGTACAAATTAAAAATTGCTTGAAGTGTCATGAAAAGTTTCGAATTGTTTGGGTGGACATATATAAATTTCGAATTGTTTGAGAACTTACACAAATTGAGAATAATTATGGAGTAGCCAATTGACATACTGAAATTTAGCGAATGCTTATGATTTTTTATTGCATCCATGTACTCAGCTCGTAATAAACAAAAGCATTTAATGCTTTGTTACATGAATATTTTTTGGGGAATGACTGTACAATTGTAGATTTTTTGTTATGCGAAAATGATTTTCACAAGTATGTCCAACCTGAAACTTTCAGTGACTTTTTATTAGAAATTATAACATTTTCACAGCATATCAATTTATTTGAGGAGTAGATATATATATGAATATATATATATATATATATATATATATATATATATGTATATATATATATGTATATATATATATATATATATATATATATATATATATATATATATATATATATATATATATATATATATATATATATATATATACATATATAATATTATATATATTTAACTGTTTTGGCAGTTTGCAAATTAACATATGTTAATGGTTTATAAACATCGAAACAAGCTTATAAGATCTCATGTTCATTCGCCTGTGAATTAAATGTGTTCCTTTGTATTACATGTGTTTTCGTGTTTAAAATTTCGTACATTGATTTAGTTCTTTCCATACAGTGTGAATTTCTTTACTTAATTTTCAGATTCTAAAAATTTACGTGCCGCTTACAATTATGATTCCCATATACTTTACTTTATTTAAGTTTTTACTTCTAAATATATTTATCAAATTCAATTAAATAATAACTTGAAAATTTTCACACATTGCACACACCGGCCACACAGAAAGCTACCATTAGCCTTTGGGTTGGTCGTGTGGTCTGGGTTTTCTACACATTGCACACACACACACCAACTAAAACCTGCCATTTGGCTAGTTTTATAAATAATGAGACAGCTACGGACCCTTTTGAAATTTCTCTAAAATGTATCTATAATGCCAATTTTGTCACCAACAAATTTCAGAAGAGTCTTACGTGTTCGGCGACCGTTGAATACAGCAGACACACCTTACAGCAGCAAGTTTAAAGCAAAAATTAAAATATTAGTCACCATATTACTTCGCATCAATAAATATTCAAATATATCATAAGCTGACATTCACATTCTCTCCGGATCTCGATTCACGAACTTTTTCAATCCGGGTGCTGTGCATAACAGCACGTGTACCCAATGTACGCTGAAACTCGGCAGTCCGAGTATCACGGAGGCTTCGACTTTTGTTTGCTGCAATTTACTAACACATCCCATTTAAACTAGTATAATGCTAATTAAAAATGATTTTTTTAATTGTGCGTTTAATCATCAGTAATTAAAATCTGGTGAATATACTACTTTAGTGTGACGAATGTCTTTGGAGGATATATTTAGGCAAAAACTAATTTTGCATACTTGCAACTTTTCATGGTTAAATGCTCGACAGTTTAGGGATATGATATATAATGCGTTTTATTATATTACTTTCAATACGCTAATACTCTTTAGGAGAAATTGAGATAACTGGGAAGAAAGGTGTATGTGCTAATTTTATATTCTGTAGATTTGTAGTTATTTTTCGGATGCAAAACTTTCCCTTATGCAAATCGGATATACATCTATTTGTAATAGACAGTTTTTCGCCTAATGATACACAGTCTAACAAAACATTTGGTTTGATTGTACGATTTAATGAACCGGACTAACAAACGGCGTTCGGCAATTTTGGGGGGAGAGGCAGCGGCTGTATATTAAATTTCATTTGCACAGATAAGCATAAAATACGCACAAATATCCAAAAACCAACACTAAAATGGTTTAGTCCTTTTCTAACAACCGCAAAATGTATAAATTTTACAAAAATTCGATTTCGGATATTCGATTCCGTTAGAATACTTTCTCTTCACATAAAATATTATGTAATATAAGATATGATAAATTGGTTTAAATATTGTGATGTAAATTACATAGACTGAATAAAGCTCTGTTCTCATTCAAAAAGTGTTATTAGGAAAGATTGAACACTATTTTAATGAAATATAAGAAATGTAGAAGGGGCTAGGAAAATAGCATAAAAATTCAGAGCCTCGAGAATTTTACTATTTTGTCTGTAGTAAAAATCATCACTTTGGAGAATACAATCTTCCTTTATGTAAATTACTTGAAAATTTATCCTTCGCGGATTTCTTCTGCTCGCTTAGTGGATTTATCTATAGTTAGGTGACTGTTATCAAAATGTCTTCTAAGAGAGACATCCATAACATGTGACATCTAAAAAACTGACTATTAGCTGCAGACACCGCAGCTGATAAAGACAAATCTATATTTTAAATATAGATTAGAAGACAATTTATATAAAATATTGAATACATTTTATGATTATTGTTAAAATATGAATTACAATGAAAACATACCATTACACATATTTGAATATTACCTGCGTTGGCGCCATATGTTATCCCACGGCCAGCCAATATGTTATGAAAGTACGAAGGGTATTGGCTTCATTTCACTTATCTGCGCATTTGTTCCATGCAGATTTCTGAATTAAAAGTCAGTGTTTGGATAGATTATTATACTAATAAAAATCATTTTTATACAATATGTACTTTGAAAATATTATCGAATTCTATTAATAGTACACAAATAAATTTCATTTTTAATTTTTCATAATCGCTTTGTTTGGGTGGAGATAGTATTATTTGTAAGTTTTGGGTTTAACTGAGGGTTGTTTAAACAGCTGAAGTCAAAAATATACCAATGACCAGTCAATCAATGAATAAAATAAAACGGCATTTAGACTTGCACTAACTGTATATATGACCTCCTCATTGATATGTTTTCTCAATTTCCGTATTTTTAATTAGGCATTTTTGCACCTGTTGAAATAATAAATTGGAATTAAATTATCTGCTTTAAAATGTATTATTATTTTTTTTGTATTTATTACAAATAAACTTTATTTAAATCTCCGCCATCCAACAGTTTTTAATGCTAGAAATGAAAGTGAACATATATGGATGTGGCAATGTACACGATTAATATTCATTATTGCTTTTTTATGATTGAATCTTGAAGATATTTTATAATTAATGGTACTTTTTTGGGGTCTGGGTCGACAGCCGAAATCCCGACAAGCCAGAATCCCGACAGCCGAAATCCCGACATGCCAAAATCCCGACAGGGTCGAAATCCCGACAAGTCAAAATCCCGACAAGGTCGAAATCCCGACAAGCCAAAATCCCGACAAGGTCGAAATCCCGACAAGCCAAAATCCCGACAGCCGAAACCCACTCTTGCACAGACTAATACAACACTAAGGCGGTCATCGCAATGACGTCACAAGGGTTAGAATTTACTAATCAGCACTCCCCCCACCCACCCACATGCACTGGACTCACGCTCCCTCTTGTCTCCATCCGCTTGCTACAACAATGGCCATATGCTATTTGAATATGCTATTTAAACGTATGCAGAATGTGTGTTTTTTTTTCTTTTTTAATAAAATGAATTTCCTAAATCTTATACCGACCTGTTATATCATTTTAATCTTTGTCATTTCAATTTGCCAAAATTTATTTCAGTAATGGCATAATTGTTATGATTTAGTGATTAAAACTATTAATTTGTAAAATGTAGAGATGTAAAAACGCCGATAATTTTGATCAAGCTATACATATAGGCGTAGAGAGCCATGTGCGTGGGCCCAGCGTGAGTCCAGCGCATGTGCGTGGGGGGGGGGGGGGAGTGCTGATTAGTAAATTCTAACCCTAGTGACATCACTGCGATGACCGCCTTAGTGTTGTATTAGTCTGTGCAAACCCCCCAAACTGCTTAAACTCTTAATGTGCAACAAACTGCCACACTAGGAGCTACGACAAATAATAAAAACAGTAAATCAAAAACCTCAAACCTCCAACTATGGATCAATGAAATAATGTCACAGTATGAAGATAAGAACCACACCTAGAGATTGGAGATTAAAGGCGCTTCGCGCCTGGTGCTCTGTTCTGGACGAAACTCTATGAAGAGTGGGTTTCGGCTGTCGGGATTTTGGTTTGTCGGGATTTCGACCTTGTCGGGATTTTGGCTTGTCGGGATTTCGACCTTGTCGGGATTTTGACTTGTCGGGATTTCGACCCTGTCGGGATTCTGGCTTGTCGGGATTTCGGCTGTCGGGATTCTGGCTTGTCGGGATTTCGGCTGTCGGGATTATGTCCTGAACCGACTTTTTTGATAATTAAATATAATTATCAGAATGTTTATTTTTTGAATTTATTACAGCATGTATGGACGCCGTAAACGCCGATGGAAAAGTATTCAAAAGTGCAGTACTGTATTCCTGTGCAAAAATTCTGTACCTGGTATCTTTTCAATTATATTAGAGGGTATATATAACTAAGGATTTATAAATGTAACAATGATGTTACAGAAACTGACAAAACACTGAAATTGCAATTTACTATCCAATTTTATTTTTATTTTATCTATGAATATATGATTCTAGAAAATATTATTTTATTTCTTTTTTTATAAGATGTTTATGAACACAACAAATATGCATTTTCATAAATTTTGTTACAATGAATATGGCAGAATGTATAATACCAGTCGCACTATTAAATCTATTTAAACATCATATAATATAAAAATAATTAAAGGAATAAGAACATACGGTATTCTGTAAATTATAATTTTGAAATACAAAGCAAATGGAATGTGGATCCACTCCTCTTAGAATTCAAGTTTCTCATACGAAAATCCATTTTTTGTGTTATATTTGCAATATTTTCAAGAACGAAATTAAAAAAAAATCCGTGTTGTTGATCAAAATGTTCGCAATTATAGTATGTTAATAATCATTTCATCATGTTAATATTGATTTTATACTGCTTAATAAAATATTTCGATTTATATCATGTTTGACAATGTACACCTTTTGGCGGGACAAGTTACTCCTTCTCAGGGGAGGCTAATAATGTCACAAACACAAAAATCGTATCGCCGGTATTTGTTACTACATTGATTGAAACTAAAATGTTTCGTGAACACTGAGCCTTAAATAACACGTTTTATGCATAATTATTACAAATTTTTTTCTTGATGCTATGTTAAAAACAAAAACTAAAACAAAAAAATTCGAAGTTTTAGCTGGAATTTTAAAAAATTCTATCTAGTTCTAGATTCTTCGTTAATAAAGTCAGATAGAAACATTCATGAAATTCATTATAATTTGTAGCAGTTAATGTGTATAAAAGTTATCCACCAAAGTCAGTCGACAGACAGTAATACATCACACTAAAAATAGTCAAAATCTACTCAGGAGTTCCTAAATCATATATTGACATCAAAATCTCGAAATCGAAAATTTTCATAAAAATGATACCTTCTATGCTATGTAATATACTAAAAGTGATCTGTACAAAATTGACCATTAATTATATGCTCCGGGAAAATTGAAATTTATCATAAACGTCCCAAATCCATCCATTATTCATTCAACGTATTCAATTTAGATAAGGGAAGAATCTGCATAACAGAAAATCAATTACAACCTAATTCCACAGAATCCCTATTACACTCACAATATTAATGATTCTTCATTTAAAATCTCATTTCCACATAATTACCAATGTCTCCTACGATCGTCCTCAATAAGGCTTTGTACAATCATTTTACTCCGAAGAATAATATATGCGAATATGGAATTTCAAGTACATGTTGCACTTAAGAATGGTTTCGAAATTATTGGTGGCAAAAATTGTGCCATACAAAATGATACCAATACGGATTTTCTGACCCAAGATGGAGGACTAACAAACGGTTTTCGGATTAATTTTTATGAAGGTGGGAGACTGCACATATCATTTAATTTATACATGTAAGCATATAGCACACACATATACTCTGTATATAGTAGTTCAATTGTTTTCTAACATCCACAAAATGTATAAGTCTAATAAAATCTGGATTTCTGATACTCGAATATATATATATTACAATATATTTCCGATACATATTATATTATGTAGAATATGATAAATTACGTTAAATTTTTATAGTGACGTAAATAGCCTAATGCTATTTACTTCACAATTGCTATTTACTTCATAAATGCTATTTACTTCACAGAAAAAAAGGAATATTGCTGTGTTTTCATTTCCAAAATTAATTTTAGGAGAGATTAAACACTATTTAAAAGAATTATACGAAATGCAGATAGGGTTAGGGAAATAGTCTTCTTATAATTCAGAGACTCCAGCATTTCACTAGTTTGCCTGTAGTAAAATCCTTTATGTTAATTAATTATGTTAAATCCTATATGTTAATTAATTATGTTAATTAATTTTAACCAGTTATCTTATGTATAGATAGGTATCTGTTGCATAAATACCTGTCAAAAAAGGCACCCAACAATGTGACAGCTAAAGAAAAATTGACCACTAAACTTTATTTTAAATATAGATTAGAAGGAAAATTATATAAAAAGTTAAAGTTTGTATTTTATGTATATTTAAAAAATTGAATTACAATTTAAACATGCCAGTACACCTCTTTTAACATTAGAGTTCCCAACGTCACGTGACTGATATCAAAATTCCATTGTGCAATCGGTCAAAATAACCGCTCCGGTAATTATACTGTTAAAAGTCACGTTTAAATGTTATTAATTTGTGTTACAATTTCATTCTGAATTTGTAGAATATCCAAATAATTAAATATGTTTAAAATGGCTTATTTAAAAACGTGCTGGTTTTATGGGTTACTTATGGGTTAGAAGTTACTTAAGAGCCCCGTTTCGGCCCGCTGGTCAGGACGCAACTGGACAGCCTTGAAAAATCACAGACATAATATTTGTGTGAGACCAAATAAAGCAATATATGTCCAATGCAATACGCCATGTTGCGAAATATGCTAAACAAATGCTAAGACCAATTGGTACCATATTTTACATAATGTTTATGACCCATAAATTGAAGTTGAGGTCTCACAATGTACACATGAGTGTAATCCACACTTCCGCACCTGACCCTCAATGATCTACATTAATACAAACAGAACCGATTCTACGGGATCATGGGGGCAACTCAAGGCCAATCAGGCTAAGGGGCCATAAAGATGGCATGTTTCAAGGCATGTTCACGAATCAAGGCAGGTTAACGAATAAAGTTAAAAATTAAGATTATCTAAGCGAATAAAGGGGGAAGCAGATGAGAAATGTTGTTCAAGATGTGCATATTTGTAAAATCGCAGATTTGATAAACAGAAGAGAAATTATGGTCGGTATAAACACATCTGTTAAAAGGATTTTATATGTTGAATTTTACCTGTTAAAAATTAAATATGTGCAAACTTGCGAAAGAGGCAGAGTTGTACAATATGTTGAGTTGTACTGACCAGTTTCAAACTATCCAAATAGATAGCCAGGCAAATTGACATTTAAGTACACATAAGACATTTAGATGCAAAGTACGTACCAGCCGATATATTCTAACAACAGGATCGTGAGCAGAACCTCAAACGTTTCGTTAAATAATTGATTAGTCTCACATTTCCTCCTATGCATATTTTATAAATTATTGAATGAGTTTTCGTATGAAATCATATTTGTAAATATTATAGTATATTCTTTGAACTCTCCAATAATATAAGTATTATATAATATATTAATATTATAAATTAAAGAGCTAAATTTTAGTCAATAGCTAATAATTTACTTTTCAGATTAAGTTAACACTCACTGTAAAGATAAAATTGCAGGGTTTTTCTTTAAAAACATCGCAGTGACGCCCCTATTATAACGTCTTTAAAATATTAATGAAGAATATTTTAGGAAATTATGTATAATAAGTATTGTATTTTCTCCACAGTATTCAGTATACTTAATATTTAAAGGTCATTAGAAGGAAAAAGAGAACAACTGACTATTGGTCAAAATAATCTTAGCGATATTTTATATAACCTCTTTTTTTAAAGGCCAGGCACAGTCCAATTATTTGCCCATTTTTAGCGACCGGGTCTTCGTCATAATACGTTGTCCCGTCTCAAAAAAGGGAGCGAGCACTATGGGCACTAAAGCATCCATGCCAGCAGGTAGCACTAGAGTCTGCAACCCGGCAGCCGTTGGGAATGAGGAACCGCTTACGTTAGACATCTTAGCCACTGGACGGCATTTTATACAACTCAACCAATGCATTTTCATTCCGCGCAGGCGCATATATTACCGTATAGACAGCTAATATGTTCTGGAAAATGCACAGCTATTTATTTTATCAATAATATTTGACTGCTGATTACATCTATGCAGTTTTCTGGATAAATCAATCCTATGATAAAAAAAATTTCTGTTGGTCAGTCGAATTCATATTTTATTAAAAATAAAATTTTTAAATATTATTGGTCTCTATAGATAGTCTATATAAATAAAAATGAAAATCTGCCTGTCTGTCTGTCTGTCTGTCTGTCTGTCTGTCTGTCTGTCTGTTTGTCACACCATCACGGGAGAACGGCTGAACCGAATTTGATGAAATTTTGTGGGTAGCCCAGAAATAGCCTCACTTAAAATTATATCCGTGTTTTGAGTTTTTACGACCAGAGGTTCTCGAGATATTAGTAAAAACGAAATTTTCGTTTGTCTCATCATCACGGAAAAACGGCTGAACCGAATTTAATGAAATTTGGTGAATAGCCTTGAAATATCCCCCCATAAATTTTGCCTAAGTTTCGAGTTTCTAAGACCAGGAGTTGTTGAGATATTAATTAAAAACGGAACTTTTTCCTAGGAGTTCTACTCTCTAACTCCGTGGTTTATCCAAACGAAAAGCTTGAAAATCGTTTGAAAGTGAATTAAAATTTAATCTCTGAGTTTGATGGGAGATTTTTTGCGTTAATTAGTCACTTTCTGAAAACATGAATTGTTTGAAACATGATTTAAAGGGGAAATCTATCTCCATGGTTCATGGTTTATTTAAAACAAGCTTTTACGGAACAATGAGAAGTATAGAGAAATCAAAATCGTTGTTTAATTTCGCAGTTTATGTTATACGACATGACATATTTAACATGTTATAAGATTCTTATATCATCTTATATCATGTTACTCAGAAACGCAATTAAATTAAATCTGTCTGTTAATTTTAATAATTATTTTTTCGATTTGAATAATAAATAAATGGATATAAAAATATATTTTAGAAAATAACGATTTGATTTTTCTTATAGCATTTTTGACTGGATAATATCAATTACGGTCTTCAGGTTTAAAAATTATTATTATTTATATTTTCGGGGATTATTGATTCAAGGATTATTGATATTTTCAAGTTATTATGCAATTATTTTATTATGACAAAAATTGTTTAAACTCATATATTGTATGTCGTACGAATCTTCTACAAATACACATGTATATCTTTTAATCTACGAGAATATAAGTAGTACAGGTATATTGACATATGTTTTGATATATATTGGCATATATTGGAATCAATTACGACCTTCTGGTATAAAGAGTACAGATATTATTGATGTTTTCAATTTATTACGTCATCTCTTTTATTTTGGCAAATATTTTTGAGACGCATATTGTAATACGGGTAATCTTCTACTAACACATTGGCATATTTTCTGATCTGCGACAATATAATTAGTACGGGGTTGCATATATTCATTCAATTCCTATTTTTTCTTCTGTAAATTTGCTTACAAAAGGGGGCAGGATGTTTTATTCTTCAGATCGGATCGTGAAGATAATTTTGCATAGTGAGAACATATATTCTTAAACTTCTCTTTAGGAGCAATAAATTTAATATTTTAACAGAATTTGCACATGATTGCGAACTTTAAGTTTCTTTAAATTATACACTCCGTACGAATAACGGGTGTGCTGTTAGTGGTTAATAAATTTTAACATTTTAGGAGGATATATCATGTTGCTCGGCATCGCAATTAAATTAAATGTGTTTGTTAATGTTTTTATTTTTTTTTTTTTCGATTTAAATAATAAATAAATGGATAAATGGATATAAAAGTATATCTTATGAATGGACGGTTTGATTTTTCTTTTAATTATATTAATTGCTGACTGCGTACAAAAATTTCATTTATTTTGGCAAAGAGTTTTCAAGCTTATATCGTATTTAGCTACTAAACTCATATATTGTGTTTAGCCAATAAATTCATATAGCCGATTGTTGAAACAGAAAAAGAGTAGAGCGGGTATATCTTCTAATACAATTGTAGTGTTTTCATTTAGTATATTGAAACGGGATAAGAATGTTTCATTCAGATCTGCAAATTCAAAGCTACAAATTTGGAGGGATATCGCTAATTTGACAACTTTTCTTAAACTTTGCCAAATTGACGGAAATGTCGCCAAATTGATATAAACGACACACAAACAGCTGCCATAAACCTTCGGGTTGGTCGTGTGGCTTGGGTCTTCTACATATCAATGAAATTTTTTTTTGTTTTGTTAGAAGAGAGTACTGAAATGATGTTTGGTTAGCATTTATCTGTCAGACCAACCATCCTACTTAGTAATACATTTAGCGAATTTTTAAAATGTCACCAAATTGATAAAAATGTTTTCAAATCTATAAAAA
Organism: Amaurobius ferox; assembly: GCA_951213105.1. Classification (NCBI taxonomy): domain Eukaryota; kingdom Metazoa; phylum Arthropoda; class Arachnida; order Araneae; family Amaurobiidae; genus Amaurobius; species Amaurobius ferox. Next base: position 78,583,046 of record OX578153.1, read on the forward strand.
TATCTTGAAATTGATAAAATTGCGCTACATAAATGATATTAATTGTTTTTTGTTAGGGGATAGTATTGTGATGGTATTTCGTCAATTTGTCGCAAAGTGGAACTGTCAGTTCTACAGTCCCACTTGGCGATAAATTTGGCGATTTTTTAAAATGTCGCTAATTTGACGAAACTGTCGCCAAATGTTCCATAGAAATATAACTATTTAGACGATATTTTTTCTAAAAATTTATTTGAAGCAAATGATATCATGTCGCTTAGCAACGGATCCAATGTGTTTATGCGGCAGACGATTTTTATTAAATCCTTTCCGATTTGAATAATGAAGATATGTATATAAAATAAATTTCATTGCCATTTCATTTTGGACTGGATAATATCAATTATACTCTTCAGGTTTAAACATTATTATTATTGATATTTTCCGGAATTATTGATTCAGGGATTATTGATATTTTTAAGTTATTACGCCATTGTTTTATTGCGGCAAAAATTGCTGACACACGCATATTGTACGTTGTACGAGTAATCTTCTAGGAATGCACGGGTATATCTTCTAACCTACGAGAATATAAGTAGTACAGGTATATTGGCATATATTTTGACATATATTGGCATATATATTGGAATCAAGTACAGTCTTCTGGTATGAAGATTAAGGGGATTAATTATATATTCAATTTATTACGTCGTCTGTTGTATTTTACCAAAAAACATTTGTGACTCATATTGCAAAACGGGTAATCTTCTACTAATAATCGGACATTATAAGTAGTACGTGTATATCTTCCCATATAATTTTAGCACTTTAATTTTGACATATATTGGAATAAATGACTGCCTTCTGATTTAAAGATTACGGGTTTATTGGTATTTTCAATTTATACATGTAATCTACTAATACAGGTTATATTTTCTAATATTCGCGTATATAATTAGTACGGGTCCCATACAATTTTAACGCTTTTATTTTGCATATATTGATTCAATTCCATATTTTTTTTATATTTGCTTACATAAGGGGTCCAAGATGTTTTATTCTTCAGATATGTCCATGAAGATAATTTTATATAGCAAGAACAGAGATTCTTAAACTTCTTTTTAGGAGCATTATATTAAATATTTTAACAGAATATTTTGATTAAACATGTCATTTAGTATACTATAAGAATTTGGGCATGATTATGAATTTCAAGTTTCTTTATATTATATACTCCGTACGAAGGACGGGTATGCTGCTAGTCTATATATATAAAACTGAAAATCTGTCTGTCTGTCTGTCTGTCTATCTGTCTGTCTGTCTGTATGTCTGTCTGTTTGTCCCGTCATCACGGGAGAACGGCTGAACCGAATTTGATTAAATTTTGTGGGTAGCCTGTAAATAGTCCCACTTAAAATTTAGTCCAAGTTTGGAGTTTCTACAATCAGTGGTTCTCGAGATATTAGTAAAAAACGAAATATTCGTTTGTCTCACCATCACGGGAGAACGGCTAAACCGAATTTGATGAAATGTTGTGGATAGCCTTGAAATAGCCCCCAATAAATTTGGCCCAAGTTTCGAGTATCTAAGACCAGGGGTTGTCCAGATATTAATGAAAACCGAAACTTTTTCCTAGGAGTTCTACTCTCTAACTCCGTGGTTTATCCAAACGAAAAGCTTGAAAACCGTTTGAAAGTGAATTAAAATTTAATCTCTGAGTTTGATGGGAGATATTTTGCGCGAATTAGTCACTTTCTGAAAACATGAATTGTTTGAAACATGATTTAAATGGGAAACAAGCTTTTACTGAAGAATGAAAAGTATAAAGAAATCAACATGGTTATTTAATTTCGCAGTTTATGAGGAAGATTCTATCTTATATCATGTTACTCAGAAACGCAATTAAATTAAATCTGTCTGTTAATTTTAATAACAATTTTTTCGATTTGAATAATAAATAAATGGATATAAAAATATATTTTAGAAAAGAACGATTTGATTTTTCTGATAGCATTTTTGACAGGATAATATCCATTACGGTCTTCAGGTTTAAACATTATTATTATTGATATTTTCGGGAATTATTGATATTTTCAAGTTATTATGCCATTGCTTTATTATGACAAAAATTGCTTAAACTCATATATTGTACGAGTAATCTTCTACCAATACATGGGTATATCTTTTAATCTACGAGAATATAAGAGTAGTACAGGTATATTGGCATATGTTTTGATATATATTGGCATATATTGGAATCAATTACGACCTTCTGGTACAAAGATTACGGGGATTATTGATATTTTCAATTTATTACGTCATCTCTTTTATTTCGGCAAATATTTTTGAGACTGATATTGTAATACGGGTAATCTTCTACTAACACACTGGCATATTTTCTAATCTGCGACAATATAAGTAGTACGGGGTTGCATATATTGATTCAATTCCCTTTTTTTTTGTAAATTTGTTTACAAAAGGGGCCAGGATGTTTTATTCTTCAGATCTGCCCGTGAAGATAATTTTGCATAGTGAGAACAGGTATTCTTAAACTTCTCTTTAGGAGCAATAAATTTAATATTTTAACAGAATTTGCACATGATTGCGAATTATAAGTTTCTTTATATTATATACTCCGTACGAAGAACGGGTATGCTGCTAGTATATCTATATAAATAAAATTGAAAATCTGTCTGTCTGTTTGTCCCATCATCACGGGAGAACGGCTGAACCGAATTTGATGAAATTTTGTGGGTAGCCTAGAAATAGCCCTACTTAAAATTTAGTCTATGGTTGGAATTTTTACGACCAGTGGTTCTCGAGATATTATTAAAAAACGAAACTTTCGTTTGTCTCATCATCACGAGAGAACGGCTGAACCGAATGTAATGAAATTTTGTGGGTGGCCTTGAAATAGCCCCCCATAAATTTTGCCCAAGTTTCGAGTTTTTAAGACCAGGGGTTGTCGAGATATTAATGAAAAACGGAACTTTTTTTATAGGAGTTCTACTCTCCAACTCCGTGGTTTATGCAAACGGAAAGGATAAAATCGTTTGTTTAAAGCGTCAAAGGGAATTAAAACTTTATTTTTGAGTTTGATGCAGGATTTTTGCATTAAATAGTCACTATCTGAAAGCATGAATTGTTTGAAACATAAATTTAAATGGAAAAATCTACCTTCATGTTTTATATTTCACAAGCTTTTACTCAACGATTAGAAGTATAAAGAAATTAAAATGGTTATTTAATTTCGCATTTTATGAGGAAGATTCTATCTTATATCATGTTGCTCGGCAAAGAAATGGAATTAAATGTGTTTGTTAATGATTATTATTATTTTTTCGATTTGAATAATAAATAAATGGATATTAAAATATATCTTATAAATGAACGGTTTGATTTTTTTTAATTATATTAATTGCGAACTGCATACATCACTTTCATGTATTTTAGCAAAGAGGTTTTAAGCTTATATATTGTGTTTAGCTAATAAACTCATATTCTGTTACCCAATAAATTCATTTATCCAATTGGTTAAACAGAAAAAGAGTAGAATGGGTATATCTTCTAATACTATTTTAGTGTTTTCATTCAGTATATACAAACTGGATCGCGATATTTTATTCAGATCTGCGAATTTAGAGCTACGAATTTGGATGGATATCGCTAACTTGGCAAATTTCTTAAAAGTTGCCAAATTGATTGAAAAGTCCCCAAATTGATAAAAATGACGTAAATCAATGAATTTTATTTTGTTTTGTTAAAAGAAAGTACTGAAATGGTGTTTCGTTAGCATTTGTCTGTGAGTCCAACGTCCCTACTTAGTAACCCATTTAGCGAATTTTTAAAATGTCACCAAATTGATAAAAATATTTATAAATCCATAAAAATATTTTGAAATTGATAAATTGCCCTATATAAACGAAATTGTGTTTTTTAAGGGATAATGTTTTGATGATGGTTCGTCAATTTATCGCCAAGTGGGACTGTCAGTTCTACAGTCCCACTTGGCGATAAATTTGGCGATTTTTTAAAATGTCGCCAAACCTTCATTAGTGATATTCAGACGATATTTTGACCACCAATGTATTTGAAGCAAATCATAACATGTCGCTTAACAACGGATTTAAATTTAATGTGTTTATGAGGAAGATTTTTATTAAATCTTTTCCGATTTTAATGATGAAGATATGTATATAAAATAAATTTCATTGCCATCGTATTTTTGACTGGATAATATCAATTACGATCTTCATGTTTAAACATTATTATTATTGATGTTTTCGGGGATTATTGATTCAGAGATTATTGATATGTTCAATTTCTTATGGCATTGTTTTATTGCGGCAAAAATTGTTGAAACTCATATATTGTACGTTGTGCGAGTAATCTTCTACAAATGCACGAGTATATCTTCTAATGTAAGAGAATATAAGTAGTACATGTATATTGGCATATATTGGAATCAAGCCTTCCGGTATGAAGATTACGGGGATTATTGATATTTTTAATTTATTAAGTAATCTGTTATATATTGGCAAAAAATTTTCAAACTAAATATTATAATACGGCTAATCTTTTACTAACACTAGGACATATCTTCTAATCTATGACATTATAAGTAGTACGGGTTTATCTTCCCATATAATTTTAGCACTTTCATTTGGGTACATATTGGAATTAATTACTGCCTACTGGTTTAAAGATTACGGATTTATTGATATTTTCAATTTATATATGTAAACTACTAATACAGGTTATATCTTCTAATATTCGCGTATATAAGTAGTACGGGTCCCATACAATACGCTATTATTTTGCATATATTGATTCAATTTCATACTTTTTATAAATTTGCTTACAAAAAATGCCAGGATATTTTATTCTTCAGATCTACCCGTGAAGATAATTTTGTATAGTGAGAACAGAGATCCTTAGGTTTCTTTTCAGGAGCATTGTATTAAATATTTAACCAGAATATTTTGATTAAACATGTCATTTAGTATACTATAGGAATTTGCACATGATTGTGAAATTTAAGTTTATTTATATTATATACTCCGTACGAGGAACGGGTATGCTGCTAGTATGAAATAATTTCAATTTTAAGTTTTCATAATCTCAAATTCTGCGGTTATAGAATAGAGCTATCCATTTTGGGTTTAACTAGTGGTTGTCCAAATATAGTTGCAGTAAAAAAAAATCAGATGTGAACGGCACATTACTTTCCTTGCAGATTCAAAGTCATTGTCTCTTTATTTCGTTAATAATCAATTAAATTTAGTTTAATTGCACTAAATAACACACATAAATTATGGACTCAAATACAGTATAGAAAAAGTGCGAAAAAACTAAAATATCTCGAGAACGGCTTGAACATCGTTTTAATTGCAAAAAACAACGAGCACAATTAATTAAAATGGCACTGAATTGGCTCTTTTAATTCAACTTTCGTTCTCAGTTGATAACTGGACGTTTTATCCTCTCTGGCTCAGCGTAAATGCAGAAAAACAAACTCCGAAGAGTTTTAGCCATACAAGAAAATAAAAATAAATATCATTCTACGACAAGACAAATTCCTATAAAACAGTGTTTTGTTGTTATCACCATAATAAAATCACAATCTCAGTATGTCAAATTCAAGATTGCAACTCCAAGGGCTGAAAAACTGATCATTACTAATTAAACTAGGCTGAATCCAAATATTAAAATCCATTATTCAAATTACCCCTTGATCGTAAAAAATAGCCTTTTGAAATATGTCTTTTTTCATTTCTGGTTTCATGAAAAATTCTCTAAAAAGTGATTTGCCACTGGTTTCACCAGCTGAAAAATCTCATGCCTTATATCTCACTGATATCGAATCACTGATATATCTGAATCCAATACAAAAGGCCCTTTTCTTAATGATCCCCCAGTAGTTAGGTATTCCTGGTAGAAGCTAATAACTTTTCCAAAAACTCACCCACGTCATTGTGAATGGTCGACGAAAGTTGATATCTGCCAAGTCCTGTATCCTGTGGATGGCCGTGATGTAGTGTGTCCGTCAGAATGCCAATCACACAACCACATATCACTGATTTTCAATGAAAGCAATAAACATGTAATCCAATCAAATTTACACAAACTGCCATAGCCCGGCCACTCAAACCGCTGCTGTAAGCTCTCGTATCAGTCAAGTGGTCTGGGTTTTCAACAAAGTGTCATAGCAAATTTGAAAAATATCGATACATCGTTGAGAACAAATATTCTTTTGGGAAACATACTTGCTTATGAGGATTTCATTTTTTAAAATATGAGGGAATGTTTAAAATGCCGCAAGCTCCTAAGTTCTTGTACTGTTCGTCATTATATTATTTATGACAATTGCAAATTTGAACAAATTTGATCATAGTTTTTGCTTTTTTGCTGGTATAACAATATACCCCAAAATTATTTGAGGAATTGTTAAAACAATGAATTGTGGGTAACCAATGAAATGCGGTGTATTCATGTAACGGTGGATATTGATAACAACATTAATGATTTAACCTATCTGCACCTGATTTAAATTCCACAGGTCAACAACATTGACATTTGTTGTTCATATTTCCAATAATAAATGTCACTGTTAATATACTAGCTCCAGAAGTTTCGTTTGCAGCATAATCGTATAATTTTGACGGTCTACTAGCAGCTTTAGAGCCTTTACGATTTCCATTCCCAGTGCAATTAAATTGTATTTGCTTTTGTGGCATATTATAATAATATAAGTATCCGAATCTCAGTTTTATAATTATATTTTTATTTCTAGCTTAACTTATTGTTCAACATATCCGCTTTTAAATATAAATAAATTAAACGGTTATAAGTTAAATTTTATATGAATTAACTCAAGCGGCATCAAATGTAGACACATAAAATGTTTCTTAATTAAACTTTACAAGAATTTACAAGAACTGTTAGCTGTATTAATAGAGCGGGTAAAGTACGCTCAAAATAGGCTTCTTTGACACACATTAAATAAGCTCTTTTGATATGCCCTAAATAAGTTGCTCGAATACTACCTAAATAAGCGCTCGATCGCTGATCGTTGACAAAACGACTGACTAAAAATACGTATGAATAAGTATTTTGATTCATGATGAACATGTAGGAAATTAAGAAATTACCTGTGCTGGCGCCATATGTTATCCCACGGCCAGCCAATGTGTTATGAAGAGTAAACTACGAAGGGTTTTGGCTTAATTTCACTTAATTGTGCATTTACTCCATGCAGATTTCTGAATTAAAAGTCACTGTTTGGATAGATTTTTGTACTAATCAAAATCATTTTTATATAATATGTACTTTTAAAATATTATAGAATTCTATGGATACTACACAAATAAATTTCAATCTCAATTTTTCATAATCACCCTGTCTGTGTGGAGATAGTATTAGTTGTAAGTTTTGGGTTTAACTGAGGGTTGTTCAAACAGCTGAAGTCAAAAATAAACCAATTACCAGTCAATCAATGAATAAAATAAATCGTCATTTAGACTTGCACTAAGTGTATATATGATCTCCTCATTAATATGTTTTCTCAGTTTCCGAATTTTTAATTAGGCATTTTAGCACCTGCTGAAATATTAAATTGGAATTAAATTATCTGCTTTAATATGTATTATTATTTTTTTTTGTATTTATTGCAAATAAACTTTATTTAAATCCCCCGCCTCCCAACAATTTTTAATGCTAGAAATGAAAGTGAACGTATATGGACGTGGCAATGTATACGATCAATACATGTTATTGCTTTTTATGATTGAATCTTGAAGATATTTTATAATTAATGGCACTTTTGTCATAATTAAAGATAATTATCAGAATGTTTATTTTTCAAATTTCTTACAGCATGTATGGACGCCGTAAACCCGAAGGAAAATTATGCAAAAGTACAGTACTGTATTCCTCTGCAAAAATTCTTTACTTGGTATCATTTCAATTATTAGAGGGGGTATGTATATACGAGATATTTTAGTTTTCTCGCATTTTTGCTATGCCGTATTTGAGTCCATTATTTATGCGTGTTATTTAGTGCAATTAAACTAAATTTAATTGATTATTGACGAATTAAAGATACAATGACTTTGAGTCTGCAGGGAAAGTCATGTGCTGCTCACATGCTCACATCAGATTTTTTTTACTGCAACTATATTTGGACAACCATCAGTTAAACCCAAAAGGGATAGCTCTATTCCATAACCGCAGAATTTGATATTATGAAAAATTAAAATTGAAATGATTTCATGTATACTATCTATAGAGACCAATAATATTTAAAAATTTTATTTTTAATAAAATATGAATTCGATTGATTAACAGATATGCTTGCTCAAATGATTATTTTATCCAGAAAACTGCATAGATGTAATCTGCAGTTAAATAATATTGGTTAAATAAAGAAAATGCATAGATAATGCCAGCGCAAAATGATAATGCATTGGTTGAGTTGTATAAAATGCCGTCCAGTGGCTAAGATGTCTAACGTAAGCGGTTCCTCATTCCCAACGGCTGCCGGGTTGCAGACTCTAGTGCTACCTGCTGGCATGGATGCTTTAGTGAACATAGTGCTCGCTCCCTTTTTTGAGACGGGACAACGTATTATGACGAAGACCCGGTCGCTAAAAATGGGCAAATAATTGGACTGTGCCTGGCCTTTAAAAAAAGAGGTTATATAAAATATCGCTAAGATTATTTTGACCAATTGTCAGTTGTTCTCTTTTTCCTTCTAATGACCTTTAAATATTAAGTATACTGAATAATATGGAGAAAATACAATACTTATTATACATAATTTCCTAAAATATTCTTCATTAATATTTTAAACACGTTATAATAGGGGCGTCACTGCGATGTTTTGAAAGAAAAACCCTCCAATTTTATCTTTTCAGTGAATGTTAACTTAATCTGAATAGTAAACTATTAGTCATTGACTAAAATTCAGCTCTTTAATTTATAATATATTTTTAAGTAGAGTTCAAAGAATATACTATAATATTTACGAATATGATTTCATACGAAAACTCATTCAATAATTTATAAAATATGCATAGGAGGAAATGTGAGACTAATCAACTATTTAAAGAAACGTTTGAAGTTCTGCTCTCGACCCTGTTGTTAGAATATATCGGCTGGTAAGTACTTTGCATTTAAATGACTTATGTGTATTTAAATGCCAATTTGCCTGGCTATCTATTTGGATAGTTTGAAACTGGTCAGTACAACTCAAAATATTGTACAACTCTGCCTCTTTCGCAAGTTTGCACATATTTAATCTTTTTACAGGTATCATTCAACATATAAAATTCTTTAACAGATGTGTTTATATCGACCATAATTTCTCTTCTGTTTATCAGATCTGAGATTTTACAAAAATGCACATCTTGATCAACACTTCTCATCTGCTTGCCCCCTTTATTCGCTTAGATAATCTTAATTTTTAACTTTATTCGTGAACATGCCTTGATTCGTG